>JAJHUR010076623.1:0-12209 GCA_027495735.1 Lutjanus campechanus | reverse complement strand
GGTGAGGGAGGGGGAGGAGGGCAGATTGATCACTAATTAATCGCGGATGCCTTCGTCCTCTCGGACTGATTAAAATAAAATAAAAATAAATGCCAAAGTTGGTCACAAACTATACCTGTGTGTGAGTATGTGTGAGAGAGAAACACTGCACTGTGCTATTCACAGACAGTTTGCTGATATTAGTTTGACAGAGACACAGAGAGGGCCGTATCTAGAAGGGAACCCTAGACACGCTCTGTCAGCCTAGAAGGGAACCCTAGAAAGAAAGCGCGAGTTTGATTATTTTATCAGAAAACAAAGGAAACGAATTCCGAGAGTTTTGCAAATAAAGGGTTCCCTTCTAGACACAACCGAGGAAGGTGCGCTGCTCCAAGAATATACGATCATGTCGTGGTGCCGATGTTTTTAATGTGACAAGCCGCCATAAATAAAACGGTGTATTCACTGAACCACAGAGAGTCACTGAAACTCTGATCACTGACCTGCTGTGATGGAAAAAATATTCAGATCCTTTACTTCAGTATGTCTTCAGGCAATGCCACAATGTAAAAATACCTACTTTTATTTTTTCTAAAATTAAGCACTTCATTAAAAATAAAATAATCAGAAAATATTTCATTTATTTTCTCCATTTTATTTTTAAATGCATATCTGTATAGTTCAATGTTAAGTGACAAATATTGTTAAATGTTTTTGAATTGTACTTTATTTATTTGATTTGACAGTCAGATGCTGATTACATGCAGACGTTGATACAACCAACTAGGCTACTTCAGTATCACACTAAATCATAATGCAAGTTAGACATTATTATGTTCCGGACCTTTGCTTTCAGAAATTTTCTCTAACTGGACCTCTTTGAATTTTAGTTGAATACCACTTTGATAGGTGATTTTTTTTCATGTGCATAGTGATATGTGTGCCGTTACACTCTGTATCCATGGCAACGCGCAGCAGTGGGGGTGAACGGCCACGCAACTTTAAATTGTGAACTGTGCAATTTTTCAGAGACTTGTAGTGATCTAAAAATACACATACACAATAAGGAAACTGAACTTAGTGTGTTTTGTGCTGATAACAGTTGTATATGTTTTTTTTTTCTTTCTTTCCTTTTTCTGTACAGGGTTACTTCACTTCAGTGTAGGCTGTGTTGTTTGGGGCAACTGCCCCTCCATGAGGTGGTCCTGCAAGTTTTGCAATTTCTCCTCGCCGAACCAACGCACACTAATTGTCCATTATAAACTGAAGCACTGTCATCAGGCAAGGAGCTGTCCTCTTCCCTGTGTCTATGCAGACTGTGTGTGCTCCTTCAGGACAGAATCATCTCTGAAAAAACATTTAACTAGAGACCATAGTCAAGCCCGTTCAAAGCAGGTGACTGCAAGGTTAAATTGTGAACTGTGCAATTTTTCAGAGACTTGTAGTGATACACAGTATTTTGCACATTTAAAAATACACATACACAATAAGGAAACTGTTAAATGTCCTTTTAAAGACTGTAGTTTTCAGTCCAGTGTGTACAGTACTTTTCGTGCACATAAGAGTAAAAAACATCACCTCTGTACCGTTAACAATTTTCGAGAAAACCTGTATCAAACTTTTAGTCAAGGCACTTCAAACTCTGAAGGTACAGACTTTGAGACACATTCAGATGATCTAGACTTAACAGATGATTTCATAGAGGATCAAGACCTGCATGATTTACTTCAACACAAAGTTGCATCTCTCTTACTGCGTATGCAAACAAATTTGCATGTGTCTAAAACAACAACTCAGGAAATAATAAATGAGCTTTGTAGTATTAGCTCAGTTGTAGAAGAGTGCACACCAAAAATAATTGAAAGTGTACTGGTCAAGCATAATTGTGCAGTAAACAGTGCAGTCACTGCTGCTATAACAGAGATAGTTAAAAAAGTAAACCCCCTAAGTTTCTTGTCGAAAGACGGGCCTTTTAGCTCTGACTACAAAAGAGCATCTTTTTACAAGAAAAATTTTAAAGTGATTGAGCCGATTGAATATGTTTTAGATGCATCTTCAAGACGGAAATTTGTTTATATTCCGGTTTTGAAAGTCCTGACAGAGCTGTTAAATCGTAATGATGTGTTAGATAAAGTATTGGAGACAGGACATATTGAAACAGTTGAACACTTGGCTCAGTACAAAACATACAGAGACGGTCTGTATTACAAAGACAATATTTTGCTCTCGTCAGAAGATCTTAGCATTGCCCTAGGACTGTATATAGACGACTTCGAAGTTTGCAACCCACTAGGAACATCAAAAAAAAAGCACAAGGTCTGTGCAGTCTATTGGGTGATTTCAAATTTACCTATACGATATAGATCATCTGTACAGTCAATCTACCTCGCATGTCTGTGTCATAGCAATGATGTGAAGAAATATGGGTATGGAGCCATTCTTGAACCACTGATAAAAGACCTTGAAGTACTTGAGCAGCAAGGATTGTATGTTCAGAAATTGGGAACAGCCGTTAGAGGTACTGTGCTGTATGTGTCTGCAGACAACTTGGGGGCCCACTCACTTGCTGGGTTTCATGAGAGTTTTAATGTCAACAAATTTTGCCGGTTTTGTTTAGCTAGTCGGCAAGATATTGACATTCACGAGGTAAAGGAGAGAGTATTTCCACTCCGGACAGTTGAAGCTCACAAACAGGACCTACTGGAATTAAACAGACATCAGTTAGTGTCCGTGAATGGAGTAAAGAGTGACTGTGTTCTCGATAGACTTGCTCATTTCCACACAATCCAGGGCTTCCCCCCAGATTTTATGCACGACCTTTTTGAAGGAATAGTGCCACAGGAATTAAGTCTATGCATAAAGTCTCTGATATCCAAACAGTACTTTACACTAGATGAGCTGAATTCCATAATTGAATCCTTCCCTTTCAAGTTTACAGATAAAACCAACAGACCCCATCCAATTTCAAAGACTTTTGCGTCGAAAAAATCTATTGGTGGAAATTGCCACGAAAACTGGACACTATTGAGACTTCTGCCGTTGATGATCGGTCACATTATACCAGAAGATGACAAAACTTGGGGGATTCTATTAGATTTGAAAGAAATAGTAGAGCTTCTGGCTACTGGACATTTTTCAGAAGAGACATTAGCGTACTTGGAGTGTAAAATCTCTGACCACAGGTACCTATTAAAAGAGGTGTTTCCTGATTTCCACCTGCTGCCCAAGCACCACTTCTTGGAACATTACCCCGAGCTGATTCGGAGATTTGGTCCCCTGATTGATTTCTGGACCATTAGATTTGAAGCTAAGCACAGCTTCTTTAAAAGGGTAGTGCACGATTCTCACAATTTCAGAAACATCTTGCTCACTCTATCAACAAAACACCAGCTTACTTTAGCTTACCATCTAGACTTGCCAAGTCTTTTCAGACCTGATCTGGAAGTTGGACACACTGCAGTTGTTTCACCTGATGCACTCGAGCACTCCATGAGGCGGGCTGTAGAGCTGAAATATGGAAACATAAGTCTTGTGTCTCTTGCAACCCATGCCTGCATTTATGGCACCAAGTATTCAGAGGGTATGTTTCTGTCCGTGGGGCACACCAGTGGTCTCCCTGACTTTGGGAAGCTGGTTAAAATTGTAGTTGTGTCCAGCAAAGTGTCTTTCATCATAGAACCATATCATGCATGGTACATGGAGCACCTGCGGAGTTATGAGTTGATGAAAAAACAGTCTTCTGAACTGGTGATTGTGGAATTACACGAACTAAATGGATATCAACCCCTGTATCCATACACAAAAGCAGGCAAACTGATGGTGACCCCAAAAGTTTTTTTGCATCATTAAGGTATAGTTGAGCTGTTATTTTACTTTAAATGGTGTGTTCCTCTCCTTCCTCTGAAAAACATATGCAGTATGTCCATAAACGTAAAAAAGTTTTAAATAGAATAAAATGTGAGTGAATGTTCTTGTTTATTAATGTTTCTTTATTGTTTATTTAGTCTTTTCTTACATTCTTTTTTTCTCCATCTCTAGAGAAGTCCTGAGAGTTGTTTCTCAGTCACAAGAAGATGCTGTTGCGTGTGATAATTTCAGCACAGGACATTAGAAAGCTTCGCTTGGACTCTGTTCCAGATTCAGTTGACGGCCTGAAACAGGTGTTGAAAAACAAACTGCAGTTACGCTCTTCATTTGACCTTCAATATGAAGATGAGGATTTCAAAGACTTCTGCAACCTCACGTGTGTTGACGATCTACCAAAGGAGAAGGTGACATTGCAAGTCATTTTCTGCCCCGTCTCTTCAGACTCAAGTTTGGACACTTTTAGCTCTGCTTTACCATCATCTCTGGCAGCATCCCCTTCAGCTTATTCACCATCTCCGACGACATCCTCTTCATTGAGCAGCCAAACAGAGTGCTTTGCAGGCCAACGTTCACAGCAATGGCCAGCTCATTTTCCCATCCCCACCTTCTCATATGATGTTGAGCTGAGGCTCAGGCAGGGCAATGACGCCTTTAGAGAAAGTGGAGCACTTCTATCCATTTCAAGGGACATGAAGTCCGAGATTCTGCTCAAACTTGCTGAAACAATATATTCATTCATGACCTACCCTACTCTTGAACATTTTGGATGTGTAGCCAAGGCACTTGTTGAAAAACACCCTTGCCTTACAGAACCTGGCTCCACATCTGGATGGTATGGATGGAAACACAGCATAAAGTTCAAGATGGGCAATTACAGACAGAAATTGAAAGGTGTGGGCTGCCGAGAACTGGAGGTTAATTCCGAGAAAAGAGGTGCTGGGGACACGCGAGGGAAGAGAAACAAAGTAAAGAAACCTAGACGGTCTGAAACAAATTTTCTTCCAGATCTCCCCCAGGGAAGAGACAGCAGAAGTCTTGAAGAAGATAGAGAAAAGATGGTCCAGGAGATGAGAAAGACAACCCCAAACCTGGCCTACATCGATGATGTGATGAATGCCACATATGCACTGAGAAGACAGGAGATTGTTGAAGAGGAGCCACCTGTGGCTGAAATGAGAGTCAGATGGCCTGCCCTTTTTACTGAAAGACAGGTAAAATGTGTGCATTTTTTCTGAGTCATAGCAAAGTAGTAATGTTGTATTGTGTATATTGCAGGGCTCTATGCTAACATTCCTCCCATGGAGCACGTGTGCTCCTAAAATATTTGGGAGTAAAATTAAAAATTGTTTAAGTAACACATTATTTATGTAACCCTTAAATAATGTTGAGGGTCAAACGTGACCCATTTTTACATTTGATAACTGTAATAACACTTCACCTTATACAGTACAGTATACTGTACCTGTAATTTGATGACTTCTGATGTGACTCAGAATATACAAACATGGAAATATTTCATCTTTTTTAATCAACAGACACATGCAATAACTTGCTCTATATTATGACTAACACAATATTTGACACATTAATCATAAATTGATCTTTCCTGTAGGCCACTCCTATACATTATGATATTAAATAATGCTTGAATTGATATGAATTACATATTTTTATTTAACTACTTAAATCATAGTACATACTGATTTGTTAAACTTACAGCCTTGTTATGTATGAATTATCATGACAACATGGCAAAGCACCGACATATCAGTCTGATGTAAACATTAATAAAACTCAATAACCTGTCACACAAGCCAACTCCATGTTCTCCCTGTGTGATGGTCAGGGACAGGTCAGGACAGTCTGAGGACACAGACCGTTGAGGTTGAAGTTAATTTTAATAAAATATGCACCTTGAGACAGGTCTCCGCTGTACATCACATGTCTGACCACAAGTCGGTTGTAGTACTGAAATGTGAAAATTTAGGTGACTTTTAACTTGAACTAAAACTGGAATGTTACTTCTCCACATAGATCGTCAAGGAATTCACCAGGCTCATGTCGATGGACATCAATAAGTTCTATGAGGGTCTGGACAGCCATCTGCATAAACTTCTTCAGTTATTCCGGTTGAAGCGCTTCGAGGAAGTTCAAGAAATGACATCCTTAATGGAGAGTCTCGACAAGGATGTAAGTGCATATTTGTTGTAGTTCTGGTTCATATTAATTGTGCAACCCCACTGAGGAGAGGGACCAGGATGTAGATCATGACAGGCAGTAAACCTCCTCTAATTAATGTGCTTGGATAGGCACTTTGATACAGACTGAATGAATAAGAAATTGAAACAACATAGCTGGCTCTGTAAGATGGAGGAGATGGAGAGAAACTCTGGGTTTGTTGAATAAA
Source organism: Lutjanus campechanus (assembly GCA_027495735.1). NCBI lineage: Eukaryota > Metazoa > Chordata > Actinopteri > Lutjaniformes > Lutjanidae > Lutjanus > Lutjanus campechanus. The sequence goes on along the minus strand of JAJHUR010076623.1, from coordinate 5,956 downwards.
ACCTGCCAGTGAGAAGGTCAGAGTTTAAGTTACCTCTCTTGAACTGAGAGCTCAGTTTCTGTCATTTGAGGGTTGACCAAAAAAAAGAGTTCTGATATCAACTGAATTCACGTATCATGTTTTTGCAGGCATCAAACCAAAGGAAGAGAGCAGCAGCTTTGCAGGGACTGCCATTGTACATGAAGGAAAAGCCTTCTACATTGATGAAGAGATGTGAGGTAAGCAGCAAAATGTTCAATGATACACAAACTAGTTCACAATGGGCAGGGTTACACATTTCAGGCATCCTCTGTGTGGATACTATATAGCAAAACATGTCTAAAGTTAAGTTTAAGTTTATTTGTTCAGGGACAGTGCAAATTGATGAACATTGCTGTAAATGTACCAGTTTGTAGCTAAATAGCTAATTTCCAACTGTAGTCCCTAGGCCAGGTGTTCATTGCCAAATATAAAAACATTAAAACACACAATATTAAAGCACAGGCACCTTTTTGTCTTTTGTTTGTTTTTGCATGAAGCCAACAGATCCTGAGGAGGACGTCATCAAGGGAATGGTGATTGGAATCCTTTTGGTTGTTGAAGATGTGAAGGAGCCCCTCCCAGTTTCCTACAACGATGTTGCCATCATCATCGAGGAAAAGATTGTCATGCGTCATCTAGGTGATGTACCCAACGCTTTTGTGAACCTGATGGGCCTGCTGTACACGCTGAACCTTGACTATCCGAAAGACTTGAAATATACTTTTGAGGTGATTCAGCGCCTGTTCATGGGAATCGGGTCCGAGATGTGCACTCCCAGGGTCCACTCTCTAAAGAATAAACTGCTCAGTTAGAGGGATGGCTCAGGAGGATGTTCCTGCATTTGGCCCTTAGGAAGTATTCTCTTTTTTTTTTTTGCCATTTGTCCATTGCACTATGTAGTAAGAGGAAAAGAAATGTAGAGCCCTTCTGTGGGTCACAACAGTTTTTTTTTTATGTTTTAACGTTCTATCAGATCTCTATTGCTCTCTGAGGAGGAAATGGCTCTTGCAGACACTAATTTGTATTTTATGTTGTAGAGCAAACATGAACAGAGTGGAGATTTCAGTCATGTTTTCTGGCTGACATTTGAGCAAGTTTCTCAGAGAGATACAATTTTGTATGTATATCTTGCGGCATTTTACTGCTACAATGCTGAACACTCACTTAGAATGGATCAAGATGTAGCTGTTGATCAAGTCACTTAGAGAGTTGTTTTTTCTCCCTCAAAGGAAGGATGTTTTTTGGTTTTTTTTCTTGCAAGTGGGACACAGTGTAATTTCAGTTTTTGACCAGCACTGAAAGAGTTGGAAGAGCATGGATGTTTAAGAGGGTGTGAAAGCTTTTTTTTGTCTGCATGTCCCAGAGGAAGAATTCTCTTTTTTTTTTTACACTATTTAGTAAGAGAAGAAATGTATTGTCCTTCTGTGGGTCACACCACCTTGTTTTCATTTTCTGACTTATTTCTATTGCTCTGTTTGGAGGAACACTAATCCATGTGATGTTACAGAGAAATTGTCACGAGAGTGGACATTTCAGTAATGTTTGAATGTTTTCATTTCCAACATTTTATGCAAGTTTCTCAGAGATACATTTTTTTTGTTTGTTTTTATGAATCTCTTTCTGCAGTTTACTGCAGCAACTCTGAACATTCACTCACAATGGACTGTTGAACTTGGGGAGGTTTTGTTTTTCCCCAAAGGAAGGGTGCTCTTCTTTTTATGTATTATATTATTATTTATGTGTGGGACAGTGTAATTTCAGTTTGTGAGCAGCCCCAAGCAAAAGTGTGTTAGAGGGTGTAAAGGCTATTGTTTTTTAACATGTCCCAAGGAAGGTCTTTTTTGATGTCTCAACAGCCATTGACACTTATTTTGAAGCACGACTGGTTGAAGTTGGACTTGTTGTGGTTTTAATAAAGGTCCTTATTGAATTGTCTTTTCAGCTATTTTTTCATGTGTTAATATTTATGTTTGACTGGCTAATTCTCATGTAGATTCTTTGAAGATATTAGTTTGCTTGAATTTTTGAAATTAAGCAATTTCTGTAAACTTGATAAAATAAGTTCAACCAACATCTTTTTTAGTGTTCTTAAGTAATGTTTTCCAGTCCACATTACTTGATACAGAAAGTTGAGTCAACATATCGCGAGTTGTATCAGTTATGTATTCCATGTTGAGCCAACTTGATTCACAGTTGTAGGAACTTGATAAAATAAATTCAACCAACATCTCTTAAAGTTATCTCAAATAATATTTTCAAGTTCAACTTACTTGATACAGGAAGTTGAGTCAACAGACTGCATGTTGCATCAACTCATGTTCTGAAGTGTAATAAACTTGACACTATAAGTTGACTCAAATTAACTCAGTCAAAGCAACAAGATGACTTGACTTAGTTAAGTTGAGTCAACTAATCTTTTTTTACAGTGAACTCATTTCCCAAGACAGAGGCAAATTTTAAAACATTTAAAAACCTTCCATCAAAGCAACAATGGGATTTGCTGGATGGTGGGAATTATTAAAGTGTGACACATCAAAGGCCCTGACTGATTGACACCTTATTTTTTTACTCACCCGCAACCTGGGAACTCTGCCTCTGATTGGCAGGTAGGCTTACTTGTTGCCTCCATTAGTTAGGTTGGTTATAGAGCAATAATAATTAATTAATTTGCATGGATATGAATACAGGTGTGCCCTGAGATTTCGGCTTGATGTTTGGTATGCCTTAGGCACAAAAAGTTTGAAAACCACCGGTGTAAAAGATCACAGGTATCATAAAGTTTACATTAATTTTTGTCAAAGTGAGATTGATTTGAAACGTCTGCACGTTATTATCTCATAATGATGACAGAACTGATAAATCAATGCAGACTTTATGTGATTAGAGAGTAAATGAATAGAAACTGATGGGTATCTGTTGGGGTGGAGATTTAAATTCAAATTCACACGTCAGAACGATGTGCAAAAGATAAAAAGTTAGTTGTGATGTAAAGTATGAGATGGGCAAAAACGTGCCAAAACCTCGGCCCCTGAAGTTTAAAAGGCACGCATGCTTTAAATTAACAGTAGCAAATATTTGCCTCCTGTTCGCAGAGTTTTTACCCAGAGTTCAAATCTGATGAACCCTGACTGGTGAAGCTGCAGACTCAACCAATAGTAAATAAGTGTTTGTTGTTTGACCCCACCTGCAGCATGACATGATACAAATGTCGCTTTTGGCATTCTGGTGTAGGCGTATTCTGTGTAGGGCTGGGGAGTCTGTGGCTGGGGCAGGGCCTTTCTGTGCAGAGTTTCAATGTTCTCCTCGTGTCCACATGGGTACTCTTTGGGTACTCCGGCTTCCTCCCACAGTCCAAAGACATCCTGTCTGGGCCTCCTTGCCTATCGAATGGTCCGAGTCTGGTCCACCGGCCTCTTGATGCTATTTTGGTTAATGCTAATGAGAGTAATTTTTGCATGAAATGAGGCTCTTTAATCCCTGGTTCAGTCCTTTTAACAACAATGATCGGTTTTAAAAACTGGTTTTATTGACCCACACATAGAACCCCTATTGCCTGATGTCTCTATTAAATTCTGTCTCCTTTGCATTTGTTTTTTCCACAATAAGTTAATTAGAGAGGATTTTGTTTTACAGCCTTTTTTTGTTGTCTCCTTTTAGCCTGTAGTTAGCTCTTCTTCTGTAAATCCTCTTTTTCTTATATTTCTTTCGTTAAGTTGAGCAGCCCCCATCGGCCCTTTTCCTTGTGCAGTTTTACCTCCCCTTTTTCCCCTTGTCAATTTTTCAAAATCAGGCTAAATAAATAACTTTATTTTACCATTTACAACCACACCTTTTCCACCACGAGCTAGGGGGTCGAAACAATGATGGATCACAGCTCTTACTTTTTTTGCTGTTTCACCCAGAATACCTCACGATGCAACAAGAACAAAGTAGTGTCACCCCACCGATAGCGTTTCTTCTGGTAGAATGAAGTCCAGCATGGCTCTGATGGCTGATCTGAAAGGTGCTCTTTAGTGAGACAGGTGAAAGTATTAAAGCAAAATTTAGGAAGTCTTGCTTGAGTGTTGCAGACAATGATTGAAAAAGAACAAGGCGCTATGTCTCCAGGTGAAAAACATAAAATATTTATTCTTAAAGTGTAGGCCTATAGGCGATCAAAGAGACCAATTCGTACTGAAGACCTCGAGACATCAAGAGCGAGAGTCGTGTTGGTGTGTTTGATTGCCTATATGTTCGAAGGTGTTTTCAGTTTGATTAAAAATGGCTGTTGAAGGCCAATACTAAGCCAAAGTAACAGTCTGCTTTATTCTTTGCAGCGTGCATTTGTCCATCTCTGAAAGTATAAAGAAAATAGAGCTGCTGCAGTTGAAGAAGAAGTTTCTGGACTCCTCTGTCTCTCACTGTCTCTGATGAGCTGTGACTTTGGAACGTGAACGCGAGCGAGGTCACCGCCGCTGAGGGAAGAACATTTTCATTGTACCCCCAGAAGCAATTGTATTCAGCGAAGAGTTCGAGAGAGCTATTTTGTAAGAAAAAATGTTCTGAAGTGCTCTTTGAAAGACGGCCGGCTCCCCCTTTCATTATTTGCAGTATCTAAAGCAGAGAGAGATACCGCCATGTTAGTAGGAGGCTGACTGAGAGCTAAGTGCCCCGACTCTGACAGCTCTGCACAAATGCATATCAGCCAGAGCAGAGATGGGAACTACAGAGAGGTTTAACTCATAAAACATTTAAGGGACTGCCTCAGATTGCACTTAGAAAGTATTTAGAGTCGTATACACCAGCAAAAGATAATGAGAACGAAAATGCGGCCCCATGTGAACCCGAAGTGAAAGTGTGGATGAATTAATACAGAAAACCTTAAAGACATTTGGTGCTCCATTTAATTCGCATACGATATCCTCTTGACTGAGGGCGCCTTAATCAATATCTCTGAACACGAGTGAAATCTAAAGAAACCACAAAAGCTCAAGAAGAAGACAGCATGCTTCTGGCAAGAGCCGCTCAATATACAAGCAGAGGGATGTGCAGCCTTCATCGGCTCATGTTTGGAGTTTTTACGCCCAAATAAACTCAATTTTACAACAGCGCTAACCTGATCTGAACCAGAAAATGGACCCATACGCCCGGAAAATCTCTCAGCAGGCTCTCACTGTCATTTCTCGCAGTCAGCCTCAGTGGAGCTCTACAGTACAGGGAGAACAACAGATTCCTGCACAGCGCACTTGTTTCATCTGCAGCAAACAGGGATAGGAACACAACAGTGCTAAACTTTATTCATGTAGATTTGGGTTTAATGTCTCCAGTAACTCCTTAAAACTAATTATTTCCTCCACCCCTACACAGGCAGAACATTTCCCATCAACAGCGTCATCACATGCATCCACCCACGTGATCTACAGTACATGATACGCTGTCCCTGTGGGCCTGCATGTTGGGAAAACTACCAGAAAACTTGGATAAAGGATCAATGAGCACAAAAGCACAATATGCAGAAACAATAACTGTGCATTTCAATGTTCCTCACCATGACATCTCTTCAGTATGTTGCTGTGGTATTAAACAGAGCAGCCTGCCACCTATTGTTGGTGCAGCACGGTCTCATGCCAAAACATGCAGTGGATGGATGGATGGATGGATGGATGGATGGACGGATGGAGAGCAAGGAATACATTTTGTGTAGGTGTCTTTTTCAGGCCTGCAGATCCGCTGACTAGAGGATACCATATAGGTGACACATTTTGCTAAAACATGAAACTACACGTGTATGAGGGTGCAGTACCAGCAATGGGAGATAATAACAGGAGCAAAGGACGATACCCTCCCAGAGGACAGGAAAGGAAAAGTTCCAAATAAGATCTCGTCTTTATCTGGCACAGACCTGGGCAAAATGTGGTCGGGGAGCCAGAAGTGGCCCACTGAAAGGTTTCATGTG
>JAJHUR010076622.1:0-14819 GCA_027495735.1 Lutjanus campechanus | reverse complement strand
TCTGTCTCTGTGTGTATATAAGTACTGCATTGATGTATCCATAAATCTAAATATTTGTTGATTTCTGCTTGATTGTTTGTTTGTTTCCTGTCCATTCCCCCATCTATTCCCATCTAAGTGTATGTCTTTGTGTTTGTCTTGTCTCTGTGTGCACACATGCATGTCAGTGTGTCCGTGTGTTGGTTATCATCAGCAGAGCACAGCATTTAATGAGGGAGATGGGAGGAAAATAAATATAGTGCCTTTGAAAATGATTTCATCTCATCCTTTTATTGCTTCTCATTTCCATCCATTTATTGTGTGGGAGAGAGTGTATGGAAGCACAGAGAGAGGGAGAACATTTGAATCATTACACCCCAGTGTCAACATTAGTTTGTCTTCCTTTATGCCTCTGTTCGGCTTTACTCATCCCTCCCGCCACAGCTGTGCACTGTGAGCTCTGTTTTTAACATGAGGACAACTGCAGTGAAACAGAAATGCAGTTCATGGAAAATATGCATCCTTTCTGGTGTACATTCACAAACGTTATGTATATATTCCTGCAGAAGAGGTGATGTTTACAGCCCCTCTAAAGCAGCGACTTCCCTTTCTCCCTGTCATATTGTTAATTGGTTTGACATTTCCTGCCTCTGACCTAAAGAGAAACTGTCATTAGATGAGCCGGCCAATAAGACCGGTGGAATGCGGGCTGTTTGATTGCCAGCCTGAGAGGTCGCAAGCTCTCCACACGTCAGGTTGTTTCTAATTTCCTCTCCCTTTATTCACCTGCATCTAGCCAGACAGCAGGGTGAGGCTCTGCGTACTTCCTGTGCGAGCGCCTGCAGTTGGCAGGGTCAGAGATTAGCTGTTTGAGTCAGGGATTGTGAGATTCCATCAGTTCACAAGTAAAGTACCCTGTAATTGTCTGCACAAGTCTTGCACACATGAAATAGTACATGTCAATATATAAACCATCTTTATCATCAGTTTGGTAAAAATAAGACACCGGTCTGAAAGATGAGTTATACACAGGAACTTCTGCTTCGACAAAGAAGCAAACAAAAAGAGCAGTGTTATCTCTCCTTAAAACCAGTCATCCCAGCCAACAATTCACCCCCCAACCCTTCATGCAACGTGTGTTTATCTTCGGTTACGGTACTGCATATCAATTATAACATGGCCACTAAAATAGTCTAAGTGGTTGGAAGATGCAGTGTGGATTAATTTTTAGAGGAAGGTGTTTGTTATTAATTAATGCACCAGTATTGAACTCAACAGTGAGGCTTAGCTAAAGAGCTTTGAGCTGTTTATTTTTTCTTTGTGTAACCAACAAATTACAATCGTTAAATTGATTAGATGGTTGTTAGAGATTTGCACACATCTGAACATCTAAACCAACTAATGTTGGGAGGAGCAAAAAGAGAACTTTTAAAATTAGCCAGCTTAAATTAGCTATGCTAACTATGATGAAGCTGGTAGGTCTGTAGGTCAGGGATCGTCAACTGGCAGCCCACGGCCCACAGAATCACAACTCATGAAAGTTTTGTAGTATTTATATTAATATTATGAACTTGAATTCAAAAACAAAATGCGATAGTAAGTTACTGCTGAAGCAAACTAAACAGTCCTACAATCTTAAGCACTTAACTTGCGAAACCAGAGATGACTTAGATCATGAAGTAGTCAGAGGGAATACAGTGTCTTTGCCAGTAAGCTTAGCTTTACCTCAATTGTTAATCAAAAGTGCATCTGTAAACACAAGACAAAAATCGTTTTCAGTATTTTTTTGACAGCAGATCAGTTATGTTGCAGGGAGTAATGGAACAAGAGGGAGCAGCCACAGTGAGCTGTTGGAGGCAGCACACCTCCAACTTCTCAGTGAGGTATTCAACTTCTTCTGCTTTTGCTGTTCAAACTCATTCCGTGCAACATAAAATTAGATCACGTTTGTTTACAGAATGATAGAAAAAGGCCAGTTATTGAATGACTTCTTCATTAAAACCACAGTAGTTTGTTTTGCTGCCCCCAGCATTCTGTGACCTGTTGTATTAAACCATATTCGCTGTTACCACCAGTAGGTTACTTACAGGTGTCACATGCACAATAACAGTGTGAGTGTACAAAGGCATCAAAATCATTTAAAGTTGATGACTTAAAGGCATGTCCTGTCAATCAGGGCTGCATTCTTCTACCATGTTTCCTGAATTACAGATTTAATCATCACTTCTCAGAGACCTGTCATCTTGACTCATAGGTCTGAGAGCATTTCCTTTTTAACTATATACCTATGGATTTCCCATGTTTTTTAGGAGCCTGATCATACTGATATAGGCTAATACAAATAGCATTAATTCTTTATAACAAATCCAAAACTATTTTGGAATAATAGGCTTAATGGGCCTAAATAAATTAAGTAATTTCTTTTATTAGAAAGTCCACTCCCCCTAGTGTCTGTCTCAGAAAATCCTCACCCTAGGACAAATGTAGTTGATGACCCCTGCTGTAGGTCTTAGAACTGTTGCAAAGGATAGGAGACAGGATACGTGACTAAAATAGCACATAAAAGATTATGTGAGGAAGTCACAAGAAGGAGTGTGAGAGGAAAGAGAAAGGGAGGCAATGTTAGAGAGTGTTTGCACAGGGGAATTTAGCCTCCACTCATCCATTACAATCATGGAACATACAGCTTGTCAGGTATCCCTTATATAAGTCTTTAATTCTTCAGTGATGAGTAAGCTAATTCAGTGTAAGAAAATAAATCTCAGCAGCTGATTGCATGCTGAGCCATAGTTGCACATTTTATTTTCTGTGTGCATTTCATTCCACAGAGATCAAAGTTAGATGATTTTTTTTTATGTGTAGCTATAAGGTGGCTGGTGGGCTGCAGGAGTGTTTCTCTTAATTAAAGCTGTTCTGTGTGTGAGGTCAAAGCCTACAACATTAGGACCATTATCCCAAGGAGCTGGGAATCAATGCCGAGGGAGACGAGCACGCTTCTTTTTCCTTAACTCTTATCGATTCTCATTTACCTCCAACCATCCACCCACCATCCACTGCCACTGTCCACTGCGATGAGGACAAGCATGCACAAAGCAACTGGCAGTGAATTCATGGACTTTGCGATTATATATGTCCATGTGTGGGTGGATGGGTGTTCATTACAGAAACTGTATGTGTTATTTATTTTGATCATCCTTAGATTTGTGTTTTTGTGTTTTTCTGCCTCCATCCCCTCGTTTTTCCTCATCACCTGCTCCTGTTCATTGCCGCTTCCCTCACACTGAACCCACTCTCTGGCTGCCGCACAGCTGGAGGTGAGGAAACAGTATGTGAAAGTATGTACCGTGTTTCGCCTCAAGCCCTTCTCTTGATCTATCCTGCACTCCATGTTCACTCTTCCCCCAACGCCTCTACCAAGCTGCGTTGTGCGTCTACAGTATTTCTGCTATAAAAACGGGAATAAAAGGACAGTTTTCTACCTTTTTTCCCATCTTGTCATTTATCAAACATATATCACACAGTCTTAGAAATGACACGTTTTTCATTACCTACATCTCACTCTCTGGCCATTTTGTAGGTGTTGGTATAATATACTGTGAGGTGCAGCGATTAAGAGAGTGGGCAGTCAGCTGGGCCTTTAGCTTGTCTCTTGGTATATTATGTGACATGTTTTACAGCTGTCTGCTTTGTTCAAGAACACCTCAATCTTTCTCAGAACAAAGACACTGTTAAACCTCTGAACCAGGCAGTCTGTGTGAAGGTTAATGAATACAGCAGTTTTACATGTATGTCTTTCTTTTACTGTGTATTAAAGGGATAGTTTGGATTATTTGAAGTGGGCTTATGAGGTAATTATCAATGCGGTAAGAATTGTTGGTAAGTGTATTACCTACAGTAGATGGTGGCCAACACACGTCCTGTTTAGAGAGGCAGAGAGGAGAACCAGAACAGTTCTGTGGACAGGGTCAGCAACAAAATGTATTTTAGCCACCTTAAAAAGGGGCCCGCCTGAAAAAATCAGTATGAGTTTAAGTCTACGGTGTATTTAGGTGTATACACCATGTATACAGTGTATTTTTCATCACTTTACCTTGCCATCAGACAGCCTTTTCTTTTGGGGAAGCGTTGTTATATAATTCAAATGTCGAGTGTTTCAGGATTATGCCACACTGGACAGTTGATTGCCTATGCCTTTGTTACTTAAAATGTGTGATTTTAATGTTTTTATTGTATGTATATTAGTTTCAGAGTACCTTCCTTTGGGAAGCAACAAATAAACCTGAACTCAGTTTCCTTTGTCTCTCATTTGGAGAACTGTTTACCTATCTGCCAAACTAAACACCAACATTCAGGGAGGGCTGAATACTTCTTTTGCAAAAAAACTTGACATTTGAATTATATAACAACGCTTTCCCAAAAGAAAAGGCTGTCTGATGGCAAGGTAAAGTGATGAAAAATACACTGTATACACGGTGTATACACCTAAATAACTGCTACAACCATGTGGAAAATAACTAGCACTTAGTCCATTAGCTCGATGCTAACACATAACAGGGAATGCCATTTACAGGCTGACAGTCGTTAGCATTGCAATTGCAATAATTTTAACTTAACAAATGATCTGTTTTTAATTCACATGTTTGGTATAAAACAACATGCATACTCTGACTTACAGGCATATACAGTATGTCCTATACTATGTGGAAATGAACTTAGAATGCCTGACTTTTTGTTACTGGTCCAGTCTGCTGCTCTGCTGCTTCAGCACAAAAGTAAAAGTCAAATTTCACTATGGATTTAAAAATACAGCCACCTCTATGTGAAAACATGCATGCAAGAGGAGAGCAGCTCAATGGGAGTAGCTGGTCTACCATTACTCTGATTGTTTAGTTTGCTAATGTAATTCTATGACTTTGAATTGAATTTGAACTAAACCTTTAAAACAGAAACAGTCACACAATAACAAACTAACTAACCAATCGAGGCAGTGTTAGACCAGCTACAGTACAACATGTTCTGTGAGGTAAAATTTCTCATTTTGCCATTGGAGTGTGGTTGGTTTGGAGAAAGTGATATTTGGCTTAAATAACGACCATTTCCTGCCAATAAAGATCGTCTGATGGCAAAGTAAAATGGTGAAAATATTCTGAATATAACATACACTTAAACTGATACTGACTTTTTTAGGTGGCTAAACAGCAGTTCAGTTCACTGTTTAGCTTCCGTACTTGTACTCCTGCTGCTCCTCCAAACTGGGGGCGTGTCTACTGTCATTCATTCACTGCGCCTCAAACAATCCCACTTCAAATTGCCCAAACTATCCCTTTAATCTAATAGTGGTGGTACTTCATAGCAGCAAAATTACAGATACAAACTGGCGTCATTTCTCAGCCTCCCAACAAGTAATAATACAACAAACAATTACAGCACAGTCGTCCATAAATTGTGGCAAAATGTTCAAATAAAAGCTGGCGACCACAAAGTCTGTTTATGGAGGGGGAGGAGTGAGGTTGATGATTCAGTTCATGCAATATTGTTTTTATATTTTTCCCTGTTGATCATATGATTGATGGCCACACAACATCAGTGTGATATTATGAGTATCATCACTCATGCAGGAAAACTGACAGTAAAAACGGGGCTGCTGGGGCTTGTATCTACCCAGAATAATGTAGCAATATTAGCAATATTCTGCACACACACTAAACTGTGTGCTAGGCATTCACATGTGTCTGTGTGTGCACCTCCAAGGTTATATGGGAAAGTAATGCATACATACATTAGCCCTGGATCTGATCATGTATTCTACAACATCACTGCAGTCCGGAGTCCTGGGACTTTTTACAGCACATTTTTCTTTGAGTTGGGAAATAATGGGCGTGATTCAGGGCACGATTACCAAATCTGACTTTTAAATTGTATACAAACACACATCACACATTCAGTGACATCTCCTTTCCTCTGCATGCCCTCAAATGCTTCCCAGTCTATTTTCTCAGTTTGCTGTCTCTCCAGGGAGGACTCGTATGAAAGGTCCACAGCCCAGGGACATGCTCTGTTAATAGCCCCTGTAAATGAAGTCATCCATAATGTTACAACCCTTCCATACACACACAGATACACTCACACATGCACACACATTCTCCTCTGTTTGCCCCAGGACGTATTGGAAGCGGAGTCCATTGGGACATTGGTGTAGGAAGGTAAATTTGACTGGATAGGAGAGGAAATGATTGAATGAGCGACCTTGGAGTGGTAACGGAGACAAGAGACAGACAGGTGGAGTTTGATTAAAGGTTAGAGAGGGTGAAAGACAAGCTTGGGTTTAGCGAGGGGAGAAGAGTGGCAGGGGATGGACAGCAGTAATGGTAAAAGTCCCTCAAGAGGGGAAAGAGATTGAGGGAGAGATGTTGTGAAGGAAGGCTGATGTCAGCCGAGTCTCACCAAAAGTCGGAGTAACACTCCAAAGTCTTAAGTCATTTTACATGTTCCCACAGCGCTGTTTTTTGTTTTGTTTTTTGTTTTTTTGCTTTTTGTGTCATTTCACCACATTTAGTCTAATTCAGATTAATGCAGGGACACTGTCATTTTATGGAGGAGGTTTGGTGGATGGATGGACTAGTGTTACAATGAGTGGAACGCTAGTGAAAAAAGCCTTTTTTTATTCAGATAATTCTATTTTTGGCTTTGTTATATTTTGTGGTTTGTGGAAGCACTACCACTTTTGTCCACAGAAAAAAGTAAGTTAAATAAGTAAAGCTTCCCCACAGACCTGTTGACAATGACAGTCTTATATTGAATACTAATGGTGAAAATGAACGGCAGATCTGCTCCTGACCTCAGATCATTACATTTCACTACATCATGCTGTTTGGATGTGCAGGCAGCGTTGGACCGGCAATATTGCCAATATTGTATGGCCATAATACAGCAAAATATCTGGCTCGGACATTGCGAATTTATTACCACAACACCTGAAAGTCGGGGAACAAAAAGTCTCATTGCCCCACCCTATTTTAGCATCAGTGCAAAGATCACTGTGAAGGCAAAGGGTCACCTGACTATTTCTACCATGTCTGAAACTCATAAAATGCACAAGAAGCTTAAAATGCGTAGACATGACACACAAAATGTTCTTAAAAGTGGTGTGTGAATTATATGCTACCAAGAGATCAAGTTGGTGATGGATGTAAACTCGGAGTTTCAGTGGTTCTTTTGTACTTCTACCGGAGCAAACCTATTTTTAAGGTTCAGATGCCCATGCATATTCATTTATATTCTTTGTTTGAAACAGTCATTAAATCAAGATGCAAAATTTGCATCATGAATGCATCAAACAATCTAATGAGATGTAGCAAATAAGATATTTTTGGAAGGAGTTTCTCAGGAAACTTGCTCTTTAAGTCTAAATTTGTCTCATTGTTTCATAACTTTGGAAATGAATATCAAAGCCGGCCACACAAACAAGGTTCTTCAGGGGAGCAGAGTTCTGTGGGCGTTGTTCCAGCATTGCAGCTGCGTTACGTCACCGAGAGCCGGTGATTCTGTTCCTGGTCCTTCTCTGAATATTTCACACTGTCGTTCGCTCCTGGGCTCTCTCCGAGAGAAAGAGGGAACCATAATAAATTGTGCTCTGCCACATCGCCCTACTTCCCGCTACCCTCCCTCTTTTCCTCCCTCTTTTTCTACCTATATCTCTCTCCAGACCTGCCTCTCTATTCTCACCCACACATGTTTCTGATTTTTTTTTTTTTTTCTAACCTCTGGGCTCTCGGTGTCCGTCCCTCGATTCCCTATCGCTGCTACCACCTTCTGCCTCCTCCCCAGTCAGAGTGGTAATGGGTCTGAAAGATGTATGTGATGTAATCCAAACAGACTGCAGTTCTGTGTCAGGGATGCCGCTCCCTCCACTCCTGCCTGCTGCCCCCCATCCACCTCCACCCACCTCCATCCTGCAGTCTCTGTTCAGACACAGGGAAGCATCTCCTGTGTGCTTCTGTGTCTCTCTGCCTTTAATAGAAGATGTCTGTTGAATCTGACAGTCTTTCCCAGGCCAGGACCCTTTAATACCTGTCAAGCATTCACAGAATTAGGTCAAAATATATATATACATATACATAATGCATATCTTCTTGTGGTTGATGGGGTCTACCAGAAATTCACATTAAAAGCCATTAAAAAGGTCATTATCATATCATCCCTGTTTTATAACCGACCTTTCCTATGTCCTGCCCCTTTTTGCTCTGTATTTCACGTTCTTCTAACTAGCTAGCCGTAAAAATAAATAGCACTTTTTGAGAGTAAATTTTAGAAGTTTGAAATTACCATAAAATATTTAAGATTAATTTTAGAAAACATAATGAGAGCAAAATAAACTATCATATAATAAATAATATAATGAATAAAGCTAAATCATGTTTTCTTCATGGATCTGATCTAGGTATTACTCTGTATTTGGTGACCTGTCACTTTATCACCGGAATGTATCTTATATCTCGTCATTGGTCCAACTAGTCTTGTGTTGATCAGAGTTGTGATTAAAGGTTTGGTTGGGCTGCAGAAGATTTTCAGATTCCAAACTGGGCTGTGGCGTTCAAGTATGAGAATGGCTGAACTTGAGTTTTGCCTGTTGCAGTGGTTAGCGAGCTGCATTTGATAGCTAATATTTGCAAAATACCAGCTAATAAGTTAGCGAATCAACATGAGTCATTTAGCTAGGTAGCTATTAATTACCTAGCTAGTTAAGCTAGTCACATTTGATAGCTAATGTTAGAAAAATTTGAGCTAAGTAGATAACTAATATACATCTTAACTACTTAGGTAATCTACATCACTAGTTAACTAGAGTGTTGCATTTGATAACTAATCAGGGGCACCAATATTTTTAAGTGCTGGCCTCACAGGCCACCAAGCCCCTGGATTTGTTGACCAAAGTACATTTTTGGTGGCCCAAATGTAGATTTATGTAAAAACAACACAGAAAAGGCAACTTAACGCAGCTTAACACAACCTTACTTAGTTCTGGCACTGTTGTCGGCTTTTCCTATGAATGTGGTGTTTCTTGAAAAACTGGTGAAAAACGAGCTTTACGGCTAGTTGAGAACATTGGTGGCGCACACACAGTACAGTACGTCCTAGGATGGGTCATATTCTAGCCACTTAAACACAGCTTCTGTTCACTTTCAAATTTTCATTGCCATTTGAATTATTCATTGTTGGCCTCTTGAGTTTCTGGTTCTTCTGTAAGTTTGAGTAGGCTTAGTAAACCTATACTTCAGTAGCCCCAGCATATTGGTAGCTAGCTGGTGATGAGTGGCCTACTGTTGGCTGTTTTATCAAATGTTGAACTAAAAGATGAGAAGGAATCTGGATGTTTGTGGAGCTGCAACATTTGTTTTTTTATTTCAGCATAGACAGCTAGCACATAGCAAGTCTAATTACAGGAATCAGGAAAGGAGAGACTTTTCTGAGCTTCTGCTGGTTAGGCCTAGAAAGTTTGCTCAACTGTCACTGGATCACGGGGCAAAAAGGGGCAGGACTAAAGTGGGGTCAATTATAACAGAAATTTGATTGCTATTTTTGTAAGTACGGAGCAAAAGGTGGTTGTCTACCTTTAGGATAAAAGTGTTTTTGCTTTTAACATCATAGTGTCAGTCACTCTGTTGCAAACCTTACAGCTCTAAAATTTCAAAAGTACTAGAAATGAGTGGCAGATCATTGCGTGGCTGACCCTGTGAACTGTGGTGGCCTTCGGGGCTGCAGACAGGTGCTCCTCTGATCAAAGGCGGCATAAACGCAGTGAACTTTTGTACCTGCATATATCAGCCTTCTCCTCTTTCCGTCACTCACTTACCAACTTTCTCTCCCTCTCAGAGGAGGAAGCAGCCGAGTGTGTCTTGTCAAAGAGCGACAGCACTTTTATCTGTTCAAATAAAGACAGGCAAAAGAGTGGGGGGAGAGAAAGAGGGAGGGAGATGATGTGGAAACAAAATGTGTTTATGCAGGGACCAGGAGGATAACTAAAGAGAGACAGAGAAACCGATACAGAGAGACCAGCAGAGAGGGGATACAAAGGAAAGAGATAGGGAGAAAGAAAAGCAGATATTTTTAAAAGCCACATGTGAGGAAAATATGCGGTTAAATATTGACAGCAAGGAATGTGAGATTACTTCTCTTCTTCACTCCACACCTACTCCTCTGCACACTCTCTCCTCACTTCCGCTCTATTTTAATGGTGTTAAAGGACTCACCCTGTAAAAGCATCCTCTGTAACATCTTTTCATCCCAGATGATTGAAGTTTGACCTCCATCAAGACAGGTTTTCCCTTCCTTTTTCAATCCTAGTCCCCATCTCTATTTCATGTCTCTTTATTTCTCATCAGACTGCTTCTCTCCCTCCTGAAAATATTCTTACCCATTACTTTTTTTAAGGAAAGCCACATGCAGTGAGTTTTAAGTGAGTTCTGAAAGGTGAAAGGGATAGTTTGGATTACTTGAAGCGGTGTTGTATGAAGTACTTAGTCAGTGTATTACTTACAGTAGATGGCAGTGGATATGTCCCCAGTTTGGAGAAGCAGAGATGAGTACCAGCATGGAAGCTAAGCTATGTACTTCTGTGGACAGAAGAATTTTAGTGCACGCTGTATGAAGAATATTTTCACCACTGAACCTTGCTGTCAGACAGCCTTTATCGATGGGGATCCGCTGTTATATAAGCAAGTAATGTCGCACTCTCTCGCTCAACCAGACTATTTTTGCGTCACATAAGACAGGAGTTACTGATCTACTGCTGCCTCAGTCTGATCATTTGTTTGTCACACAATAGTCAGACAATAACACAAACAGCAGTGGTCCAGCAACTCCTTCTGCAAGGTAATATGACTGATATTGCAAATGAAGTTGGTTGGTTTGGAAAGAACAATACTTGGCTTGTATAACAGCAGTTTCCTGGCAGAAAGAGCTGTCTGACTGCAAGGTAAAGTGGTGATAATGTTCTGAATAAAGCATACACATAAACCAAAATTAATTTTTTTTAGGTGGATAAAATAATTTTTCTGCTGTCCCTGTCTACAGCAGTTCATTGCCTAGCTTCCTACAGTACACCAGGACTCCTGCTGCTTCTCCAAACTGGGGACGTGCCGACCACATCTACCGTAGGTAATACACTGACTACTGATGAGTACCTCATACAACCTCGTACTATCCCTTTAAGTTAGAACAAGTTTCCATACTCCTTTTTGTTCGTCTGTCTCTGTCTGTTGTTTGCTCCACCCAAATGCACATCCCGTACATTTGTTCTTTGAAGCAGGGCTATAATTAATCCACTGAAGCGTATTCATTAATTATTCTGCAAGCAAAAAATACGTACAAATACTCCTATTTAGTATCAACTCCTTATTTCAATGGCTTCTGGGTGAATTGCAGTAAAAGCTAAATATTTAGGCCGTGCTCTGTGATTGTGGGATAATGATGTCCATTGCTTCAAATCTGTTGCAGGCCATCAAACCGTAATTATGCCTCAGTAATCTAGTGGCTCATTGACATGATGGTTGCAAAGGTCTGAACTAAGCACTGGCTCAAGCGGATGCAAACAGACACAATACATGGATTTCAATACAGGGCATGCTCTAACAGGCTCAGCAACGAATAATAGGCCATGCTTATAAGCTTATTCATTATCACCTTGTCATATACAGACTAAAATAACCCCAGTGTTTGTATATACTCATACACACATCATTTCTTTTGCTCAAAAGACACACACACACACACACACACACACCAAAAGGACACATTTGTTCCCAAAAAACAAAAGCCTCCACCACGAGCTCTGTGTGGCAGCACATCTGCAGAGCTGCACAGATTTGGGTCAAGTGCTGGATGGTGGCCGTATTGCTGCGAAGCTGAGTTGTGGCTTTTTAACAGATTGGATTTACCCTCTTGTCTGTTCATGGACAGGCACTTACTGTAGTTCACATAATGCTTTGAGCAAGTGGATTGAGCAGAGTGAAGCGTGAGAGGAACGGGAAGAGAGCTGGACTGCACCTTTCAGGGAAGTTGAATGAACAGTTGCCAAGCCGGCCAGCAGGCAACAGAAGCTTTTGGCTGGCAAAGATGACATGGTGGTTTGTCATATTTACATTTTCTGTACTTGAAAAGACACTATACCACATGTTTTTATTTAAATCAACAATGATCAACCATTATCCATAACATTTTATTTGAAGGGGTGTGCATTAGACTGTCTTTATGAATGTTTATGAATAGATAATGGCAGCTACATTTCAGCAGATAGTGGTTAGCCTAGCTAAATTAGCTAGCTGTTGTAAAACTGGCCTTATAACATTTAATGACATCTTAATGACAAGCCTAAATGGTACTTATGCCCTTGAGATCAAAAGAAGTATTTATGACACAAAGGTTTTTAACAGCGTAATAAAACTTAATATCTTATGACACGTACCACTTTACTTGAGGTGAAGGAAAATATTAATGACACACTTATGATGGACCCATGACAGCCAATGTCAAAACCACCACAGAGGGCAGTATAATGTATAATGTTATAACATAATGTTACGGTTTCTGTAACAGTTTCTGTAAATCTGATAATGTCAAGTTGTCATAACAAAGACATTTTTGTATTGGTTTATGTCAAGCTGTCATAACAAAGACATATTTGTCTTGGTCAATGTCAAGTTGTCATAACAAAGACACTTACCTTGTTTATTGGCAAATTGCCACAACAAAGATGCAGTGTTAACTTAAAAATGGCACACTTGACTGAATTACACTTTATGACAACAGTTGTAAACATTCATGATGACGTCATGGTCATGACAGTGTCATGACAGTCTTATGCACACTCATTGCACATATGCATGTAATAAAAATAAATAAATAAATTCAGTTAATGTATACATACACTTTCCTGCTAAATTAATAATGTGCATTTGCATCAAGCTTCATGTACCCGTCTGTCTGTCTGTAATCTGTAACTTGTATCACATTAGATCTGTTTTGGAGATAGAGCTAACGAAGTAAAGTTTTCTGTGAATGCAGTAAACAATGCTGAAAGGTTTTGCTGCATTCATATTTTCTTAAGTGTCCACGGAGCCTGTACTTTAGCTCATATTTTGTAGCTGTCCCCTCCTGTTTGTCCAGGTCTATTTTTACTTCCAGCCAGTGATGAAGTGTTTACTTCTAATTTATCCAGGTTTGGCTGTTCCAGTGCTGGTATTGTCTTGTGGGTTACTCTGTGAAGCTGGCAGGTAATCGTTTAACAATTTCACTGGTTTCTACATGTCAGAGGGAGTGAATCAATGTGACAGCAGCATTCTGATTCACCCTGGCAGAAGTCTCCATGACAAGGGCAAGTGATACAGCCTTTTCTTTTTTAAACATAGGACAAGTGGTTGTCAACAGGGGCACATGAAAACAGTTTCCCGGCAACCGTTACTGAAGCTGTGCCTTTTCTTGTTTTTGTTACCCTTGTTCTGTCTTTTTATTTCTCAAAAATAGACCAGCACACACACACACACGGCATAACAATGACTATGTATTTTAACTATGTGAGTTATTATCACACAACATCAGCAAAGAAAACTATTCCTATTTTATGCACATGCATATATTTCCCATCAAATGCATTTCCTCTTGACACCTAAGAACTGTCACACGTGCAAATGCAGGCAAGTGACCATCACCTGTCAAGGTGAACACACATGGTCAACCACACAGACTTGTTTGCTATTCGTTGAGGCTGTAACTTCAGCCGCCAAAGTTCACCAAAATTTAAAGTCGACACAAAGCAAATATGCACATGCACAACCGCACAACCGTGAACATGAATACATAGATGACACTTCAACTGCTTTGGCCCAATGCAGTATGATTGTCAACATACAGTATATTCAAGGGTGTATTATTTACAAGGAATTAGAAAAAACTCTAACTTGCTCCAGTAGATCATAAATATCATAAATAATAAAAACAACTAGTTGAAGTCAGTTGAAGAACTTGTTACACTACTTGTTATATTGCTACATTACTTTAGTACCTTGTTGGTGGCCTTGTTGGGCTCCAGAGTTGAACTTCTGATCCACTGAACTCAGAAAGCTTTTGTTGTTATCTGTCCAGTTGTCGGCTGTTGTGGAAACAAAGCCCACCTCTCTGAGTGTGTCCTTCAAATTAGTTTCCATCACCACAGGTTCTGTCTTGAGGAGCCAAATAAACTCAAAGTAATGACAGTACTTCCACCTGTGGAAAGTGTACCTCTCTCCATCTCTCTCACCCTCCATCCACTGTTTAGATTTTTGGCTGGGGTTGACGTGACCTGCTGCACGTGCACGTCATCATAAGATAGGTCAAAAAGTAACTCAGAGTTACTTGGATTTGTAACTGTAAAATAATTGCTGTTTTGGAAATTGTAATCCTTTACACTAGGTGTTACTGGGTAAAATAATAATATTGCAGTAATAAGTTACAGAGTAACGCATCACTGCCCAATGCTGATGGTGGCGACATTGATGTATGATCGAGGCCAGTGGCCAGTGTGGTATCTATGTATAAAAATCTATGTGCACAATCCCCACTTTGGTTCACAAGAACAACCTTATTTATTATTTATTTATTTTTTGGTGAAAATGCACGGTTCAAAATTAGGTGCACAAACTGGAATGGGGCCATTTACCTTTTGGTTGATATGTCCTGTGTGACCTTACCCCACAGAGGAGCTCCTCACATTCATTGTTCATCTAGATTTGTATTTATGTTAACTGATCAAGACAAAATGACTACACATCCAAAATGTAAGATTCACTTGCTTTCCTTTGTTTCAT
>JAJHUR010076621.1:0-19665 GCA_027495735.1 Lutjanus campechanus | reverse complement strand
TGTATTGGAGAGTCCGTAAACAGGATGGAGGAGGCCTAGTTGTGTTTTTAATGGACTGCCAGCTTTCACCGTATACATGGTCTCTCTGGATATTTGGGATTCCTCAAGAGACCCTATGGGAGATGGGAGTACTCTCCCTGACCTCATGAACTCAGCATTAAGGGAAAAACCTTGAAGGAACCACTGAATAACACCCTCCCCCACAAGGGAAGGGTGGCCATAGCCTGCACCCTGTTCTCATGACCTCAGCTCGCAAACACAAACACACACGTGCACACTCACAAACATAAACCAGGCCCACTTCCTGATTTCTGAAGGGATTTAGTGGTTGAGCCAGTGTTGCTTCTTGACCTAGGTCCTACAGAGGGAGAGAGGGAATGAGGGAGTATGGGGCCAAAAATACTCCCACAAGGCCAGCCAACAGGAAATGCAACAGCTTTATTTCTGTGGCTTGTTATGTTTGCACCCAAAAATCAGAATAATTGACAAACTAATGGAAAAACCAAAGCAAAATATACAGATATAATAAAGGTATAGTGCAGACTGTTTAAAGTGAAGTTGTATGAGGAACTTATTGATATTCAGTGTATTGCCTAGAGTAGATGGCGGTCGGTAAGCCCACACTGTGGAGTAGTGGTGTGTAGGTGTAAAGTTTTTACAAGGTCAGCAGCAAAACAGGATTTTAGCCACTTAATAAATGTCCACCCAAAACCACCAATATCACTTTTAGTGTAAACTATATTTAGCATATTTTCACTTCTTTAACCTGCAGTCAGACAGCCTTTTCCAATGCGAAATGGCCATTATTTAAGCCAGTTATCCCTCTGTCCAACGCAACCAGACTCATTAAGGTAATTTTACCTTGCTGAACACAATAATTGCTGGACTACCACTTGTGCCTTGATCAGTAATGTGTCTGTGGTGTTTCATAAGGATAGTTCAGATACACCAAAGTCACATAATAATACAAACAAACTGAAAGACTGAAGGAGAGGTGGACCAGCAACTCATGTTCTGTGAGATAAAATTAGTGATTTTGCCAATGGAGTCTTGTTGGTTTGGAAAAAGCAATATTTGGCTTATATAACACTGTTTATTTGGTCTGGAAAAACTGCCTGCCATAACAGCCTTTTTCTGGCAAGAAACTGCTGTTACATAAGCCAAATACCACTCTTAGCAAACCAACCAAACAGCTGAACTACTACTGCTTCAATTTGTTGTTCGTGTTACTGAGTGATTTCTGTTTATCCAAACTATACTTTTCATGCAATAACACAGACTGACTGATGCCAATAAAGGCAGCAGTAGATGAGTATTGTTGTTTTTCCTTAAGGAATCTGGTTGCTTTGGAGAGAGCGATACTTTGCTTGTATAAAGGCAGTTTCTTGTCAAAAAGGCCATTTGATGGCAAGGTAAAGAAGTGAAATATTCTAAATATAGCATACGCTGATACTAATATTGATTTTTTTGTGGGTGGACCTGTTTTTAAGTGACTAAAATACATTTTGCTTCTGACCGTGTCCACAGCAGTACTCCTTTCTGCTTCTCAAATGTGTGGCCATGCCGACTGTCATCTATTGTAGTCAAGACTGACTGATCGATAAGTACCTCATATAACCCCACTTAAAATAATCCAACCTATCCCTTTGATATTTAAATAATTTAGACCCCTTATTCAGTGTATATTTAGAAATGATGTGGCTCATCCCCCCCCAACTTTCACATGTTTTTGTTATAACACCATATCTCTGCACTCCCCCTCTCCTCTCTGTGGGCAACTTGTGCAGTAGTTTGCTGTGTGCAGTGCATTCCTGCAGTTTTTTTGACTGTGAGTAAGTGGGTGACCCCTGATCATGTTCTGCAACATCTGCATGCATCAATCCCGCCATCAGCAGGAGGACATTGTTGAAGCCACTCATCTGCAAAGTATGGGCTGGTAGTCACGTGGTGTTGTTGACCGCTAGCTGGCCTGGCTAGGCTGCAAGTGTGTGTGCTTTTTTAAAAGTATTCACTCCTTTTGCCCCTGACGCTGTTTTTGATGTACAGTATTTATGAATGTGCACTTCTTTGAGTACTCACAGGGTTTCCGCGGGTCCTTGAAAAGTCTGAAATCCAATAATCTGAATTTTAGGTCTGAAAATGTCTTAAAAATTAGAGTTATGAAATTAACATTAGTTTTATAAAGTTTCATTATTTGGCACAAACTGCATTTTTTTTCTTCAAATTCCAACCACAACAAATTGAACTCTTCAATAAAATACTTAATAAATATATAATATGTCTTCAGTGCATGTTCCCAGATCGGACAGAGACTGGAGGAGCCCTCAACTCTGACAAAAAGTCGTAGCTCAGTTGTGAGATATTTTATTAAGTCGCTGTTTCTGTCCTTGTTGCGTTAGCCTGATGAGCTAAGCTAATGTTAATTTGGCAAGAAGGAACATTGTGCCAAACCATGCTTTAAAAAATCAGTAAATAAAGACCAATTTGTACAAAAAAATCTAACTTTAAACAGGTCCATAAATATATATAAAAAAAACATACTGTGAAATTCGATGTACCTAAATGCTTAATGGAAATTTCTTTATTAGCTTTATTAGCTGGTAGCATTAATATTATTCAGTTCAAGTTAACCCTTTACTTGTTTTAGCTCTTACGTGGTTAGCGTCGCTATTTAATTCTGTACTGAGCAGAGTTGAACATTAAACATTTTTGTCAAAATGTAGAAATCTGTCTTAAATTGCTTTAATAATGGTCTGAAAGTGTCTTAAATTTAACCAGTGAAACCTGCAGAAACCCTGATTCGTTAGGTTTTTTTTGAATGTCGGTGTGAGACAACAATTATATAAACGATTGTGTAATATTGTTCCTTAAATTGATCATTTTCCTTAGGGACTTAAGTGCACTATAAGGAACTAACTGATGATTGTATGTTTACAGGGAGCATCTACTCCAGCCCGGGCTTGTACAGTAAGACTATGACCCCCACCTATGACTCCAGAGACGGCAGCCCGCTGTCACCCACCTCTGCCTGGTTTGGGGACAGCCCCCTCTCTGAGGGCAATCCCAGCATCCTTGCTGTCAGCCAGCCGATCTCCTCTCCAGACATCCTGGTCAAACTCTACAAGCCCCAGTCTCTTCTGGATAAAGCCAAAATCAACCAGGGGTGAGATGAACTTTGCTTAGTGGTTTGGTGGTTTTGGTTAAACTGCTCGTAGTCAGAAATGCTGTGGTGGTAGGATTGCAGTATATTTAGAGCTGTGCAGCTGATCAAAATACTTGCAAGAGGCCGCAGAGAGATTGTTTCAGAAGACATTGTTATCATTGTCTGCCTGCAGGTGGTTGGACTCATCCAGGTCTCTGATGGAGCAGGATGTGAAGGAGAACGAGGTGCTGCTGCTGAGGTTCAAATACCACAGTTTCTTTGACCTCAACCCTAAGGTATGTCCCATAGAGAAAGCAGTACAATTTCACCTCGCAAATGGAGTGACTGAGGACATTTGTTGAGGTCATGGTGTGCCAGAAAGCGGCTTATCTTTTTATATGGAAAAAAAGCGTCAGAGTTGTGTAATAGTGATTCTCAACAAGTATCCAAAGTGAGCATAACCAGCATAGATACTAAAACTGGCAGGTTAGTTGGTGTGATTCTGATACACAGTAGTATTTTTAATAATTTAAGGGATTTTGTCCAGTAAATTTCATACTTTTGGACAACATAATGACCACTTAAAGGGGAACTCCACCCAGGGCACAAAATAAGCACCAGCCACCAGCCAACCGGTGGTAAAATATGCAAACCACTGCGAGATTTGTTTCACTCACCAGCCAAAAAAAACAATAGTAATTTTACACACTGAAGTCTGTTTACAGGTCTTGGGGAGTACTACTGCTTATGTGGAAAAAGTTGTATAAAACCAGATTATATCAGATTTTTTTCTTTATCGAGTTGAAAATGAAAAAAAACCTGGCAATGTGGAATGGGGGAAAAAAGTACCGGGCTGCTCCTCATCTCTGCTTGAGGCTAGCTGCTCGAGGATACAATAGCCACTACTAACATAATACACCTCCATCTCTGACCAAACTGTTGACAGTCGAGTTGCATCATGGGTAATGTAGATGCCAGTTTCAATTTTTCAAGCAAAAAAGATTCCAGCTCCTCGGATAGAAGTAATAATAATTTTTAAAAAAGGAACACCAAAAGTCAGGCCATCTCTAAACTTTACTTGATGGGGTACCAACCTGGTCTCTCTCATTGCATTTAAGATTAGTCTGTCAACTTTTATTTGTAGTTTGTTCTTTGAGTTTAAATCAAACCTCACTAAAGATGCAAACAAATCAAAATGTACACCCTACACATTGAATGACCGCTCTCAATTCAACAATAAGAATTTAAACCAATATTTCAGTACAAAACCAGAATGAATACATTGAAAGTTGATTTCAGAACAACCAAAATCCTACAAAATCTTGAAAATGGTCATATAATGACAAATAAAACAGTCCCAGTGTCTACAAAACAAAGAAATATTCACATTCATTTGCTGGTCACACAAAGCAAGATGGGGAAGTAACAGAGCTTAATCAATATCTTTGTTACAGAGAAAAAAAGCAAGATGGGACACAACGCTATTGAGTAACAACTTCATTGCTGTTTGTGTTTTTAGATTACGTACTTATTCCAAATATTTGTCAGTTGTGTCCAAATAGAGAGGAAGCAGGCACACACACTCACAGGCAGGAGAGAAATCCCTCCTGCAGACCATCACCCAGGGCAATCCTTTTAACTCCATTGTTGCAGAAGAAGCAACGCCCTCCTTATCCCGGAACACATAAAAAGCTTTGCGCTGTAAATTCATGAGGTTATCGTAACAATCAGCTCTGCCTGTGATTAGAAAAGAGCAGAGGAACAGAATCACTTGTTGATCAGCACGGTCATCGCACTGGAGCAAGCCTTTGTTGCAGCAGTGTTCTGCAGTCTCTGTGTAAAAAGGGCTGATGACATACGACCTAAATGCTCAGTCCGGTACTCTTCAAAGTCGAGTATTTGAAAGTCAGTGGACCACAGTCATGATGCCGTCAACCGCAAACAACTTCTAGCCAGTGTTTCACACAAATCTAGTTATGTCCTGTGTTTACCAGAGAGCGTGAGAGTCTGTGTTTATTCACTGTTTGTTTGCATGCATTTTAACATCTGTGACTAACCTCTCCACAGTATGATGCCATCCGAGTGAACCAGCTCTATGAACAGGCCAAGTGGGCCATCCTGCTGGAGGAAATTGAGTGCACGGAGGAGGAAATGATGATGTTTGCTGCCCTGCAGGTAAAGAGACTGTGTGTGTCTGTGTGTGCGCGTCTGTTTGTGTCTGTGTGCCTGATCTCAGTCTTACCGTTTCAGCACTGTTTTGTCAGGGTCTGAATTGAAGACCCTGCAGTCCTCATTTTATTGGCCAATGGGCATATTGCCTTTTCAACCGCAAGCTTAATGAATTGGATGGGCTCTCAGCCCAGAGCTGAGCCATATGGCTGCCAGTTCTGCTGTGGCATGCATACTAAAACTTGGCTATTGTACATTGATGCAGAATGAGCTAATGAGGGCATTATCACACATATTCCCACTGGGACTCTCAATATGCTTCAATATCAGTCAGTTACCTTTATTTATGACCCATAGTTCATAGAAAAAAGGGAGTCGTTTTGAGGCTTTTGAACAAAAATTCTCTCAGGAATAATGAGTTACAATTAACTTCAAAGACATTAAGACATTTGGCTAATTAATTGAGTGTCGCTTTGTGAATGCCTGGAAACCAGGCCAAGTGAGTCATTATGCAAAGAAATAAAACATGATTACACATTATATTCTAATTTTCATAAATGTTCTTGTTGATGTATAATAACCAGTAGAAATTCCCAGATTTATACTGTTCCAACATCAAATTCTCTCAGAATGAGTCAATGGAGCCATTATCAGACATATTCCCTCTGAGCTTCTCAGTATGCTGCGATATCAATCAATTAACCTTTATTGTTGACTCATACTTGAAGGGAGTCATTTTGAGGATTTTGAGGAAAGAGTTCGTATAAGTAATTACAATTAGCTTGAAAGACAAAAACACAATTTATTTTTAATGAAGTTAAGTGTCATTTTGTAGGCCTAAAACCCAGGCCAAGTAAATCATTAGGCAAAGAAATAAAACATTAAGAAGAAGCATTATGTTGTAATTTTCCAAAATGCTCATGTCGATATATAATAACCTGGAGAAATTCCCAGATTTATAATCTTCCATCGTTAAATTCACTCATGTTTGTTTGCTGAGCCGAGGCTGTGAGCTTTATGTGAGTAATTCTGCAAGCCTTGAGGCAACTTGCTGCAGCCGCTTATACAGAGCTGATCTGCAGCAGACACTAGAGCTGCAACAATCATCGTTGATTAATTGATTAGGCGTCAACTATTAAAATTAATCACCAGCTATTTTGATAATTGATTAATTGTTTTGAGTAATTTTTAAGAAAAAAAAATACATTTTCTGATTTCAGCTTCTTAAATATGAATATTTTCTGGTTTCTTTTGTCCTCTAAGACAGGAACCTAAATATCTTTGGGTTACGGACAGAAAAAAAAGACATTTGTGGATGTCACCTTGGGCTTTGGGTTTTGTCCAAACATGGACATTTTTCACAATTTTCTTATGAACCAAACAATTCATCAACCAAAAAAATCAACAATAAAAATAATCAATAATTGCAGCCTGGCATCAGTTCCAGATTTAAAGTGGAGGAAACATAGGGAGCAGTGGAAGTGATATACAGATGTGACGTCCTTTAGCCCCCTCAGGTAGCCCCCTGTAGTCTGGGGGTGGTGGCCCTGCTATTTCTGATCCTCATAAACTGCGGGTGCCAAGACCTGCGGACGCCACCCTGTCCTCACCCCCGGGGTAATTATAGAGCATCTTGGGCCACAGCACCCCAGTGCCTCGGCCCAGACCACCCACCCCCCAGCAAGACACTGTCTCATCATAGACCTGCTCACATTCCTCTAAAAGCCCTCTAACACTCTGAGGTGTTAGGTGTGTTTCATCAGATCGGTTATAATTACTCTTAACTGGTTTCCTGTTACTCTTCCTGCTAATCTGAGTTGGGTGTTTAGGCTGGCGGCTCCTCTGTCACTACCTGTCTGTTAGCGCTTTGGTAGTCGCTACTATGTTTCAGCTGGGTAGTATGAGCTCAGGGGCTTCTGGGTACGGTTTCACTGGTGAGAGTGGATACACAGGGTCTAAATAAAGAGCAGTGATTGTCCACATACAGTATGTTGCTGGCATCTTTTCACCTGGATGTTTTACTTTGGCAGCACATGGAAATGATGTAATCTGTAGTCGAGAAAAGCCACCCGACCACAAGGGCACAGGTTGTACTTTGTATTTATGAGTGGCTGAGCACATATGTTTATCTGCTGAGTTACAAACAGGAAACGAACTCCCCAGTGTTGCAGTTTTTTGTTCTCACATAAATGTTTATTGGTGATTTCAACATTTATATACATATAAAACTGGCAGATGAACTAACAAACAAACCCAGAAACGAAACAGTACAGAAAAGAATATTCTCTTAGTTTCATCAACTGAATCAGGAGGTCCTGTCCTTGTCTTCCTTGTCTTTGGCTCCAGAATAATATTGATTTCTCCCACTTTACTCCAAGGAATATCATGTCCTAGTATCTTTTGCTTAGCTCTGTATTAAGGTATGTTGTGTTTAGTTTGGCAGATATCCACTAATCATGATTAGTGGGAATGATCACTGCTTTTTTTCCCACTTAAAAATACTATTAACATCATGATGATGTGACACTTGTTGGGATCTGTGCCAAACAAACATGTTTTCTTACATCTGTAGAACAAGATTTGTAGGCCAGGGCATCTCTGCCCACACTCCACAGGAGTCTGGAGTAATAGATGCACAGTAGCATGGTAAATTTCATGTTCAAATATTTACTCTTGACCTTTGGTGTGATAAGAAAACTGACATTTTTCCAAGAGAATTCCCTCCATATCTGTGAATGGGTGGATGTCTGATCCTCCCGTATTTTCCACATGCCAATCAGCATCTGAAATTTTTATGTTGAACTCTGATTCCCCTTTTGTCTGTTTTTTTTTTCACGGTGGAAGAAATGCAGTCAAATGGAATCAAATAAAGCAAAGTTAAAACACCTGACAAAATGTAGAGAAGGAGCAGAGAAAGGAACAAAATTAACACATAAAATACCATATCTTACCCAAATGCCAGTCTGAACAGATTTTTACAGGTTTTTAGCTGCTTTAAGTCCACAGAGCCCAAAGATCTTAAGCTTATTGGGAGAATATTCCAAAGCTTAGGCGCTGCCGATTGCAAAGAACGATCACTCCAAGACTTGAAAGGAGTTTGAGGAAACTAAACTAACTGATTTGATTTGATTTGATTAGCATGCTGTGATTCCTTTGGTTACCCACTGTTTGAATCCTTTATCAAAATGAGCTGGTTTAAAATTGCTGTCAGATGCTGCCCATTTTAGCAACAGTGCTGCAGTTTTTAAAAGATTGTCATAGAGGAAGAGGCGGAGGAATGGAGTGTCATGGCGAGCCCTTTGTCCCACATTCTGTAACCTTAGCTGCCTAAAGCCTCTGTATCTCTCACTCTCTCGACAGCTGTTCATTCAAATATTGGTGGGGGGTTGGTGATGGGTTGACATTATAAATACCGTTTGTCAACAAGTTGTATTTAGTGTCTGTGACTCACGCTAACAGCGGAACATGGTCATGTTTTCAGTAATGGCCCCATCCTGATGAATTGTTGTTTCTAGTTTTACAAGAACGCACCGTCTGTTATCCCATCCTATTGGCCCAGTCTCACATATGTTCCCAGTAAAAATATTTTACAGTCGAAAGACATGCTGAGACCACATGGTCCAAACCATGCCACTTATTTTTCTCAGTGAATCATCATCACCAGTCACTCCATCCTCTCCTCATCCTGAAACTAGTCTCCTCATCTTCATCTCCTTCAAAGTTGAAAGCCATCGTTTCATCATTTCAAACTCAGTGGTGCACACTGGCAGCACTTGCTAAAATAAATGCCAACACATCTTAAAGTGTTTATTATGGCAATTATCACAGACCAATTCACTTTTATAAGACAAAGTTGGAGGGTTTATGCACCAGTAGCACACATGGCAGGAAACTTTATAGAAATCGACAAAAGTGTTGACGAAGGTGTTGGAACAGCAAACAGTTTCTTGCAAAGTCTATCCCCAGCTGCATCTTCCTTTTTCTTTTTAAAGCCAGTATCTGGAACTGGTTGTTTTTTAGGCTTCAGTGAATCTGGTGAATAGACACATTTTGCACCTGGAAGATAGGGTATGTGTAGGTTTTAGCAATGCTGTGAGGATAAGACTTTGAAAACTTGTCCACAGAGCTTTGCTCCAACTAACCTCTGTTTTCCAAAACCTCTAAAGATCATATTGAACACGTGTCCAAAAGGAGGATGTTAAGAAAAACATTTGTAAATTTCTCTGTATGTAACTGGGTCATATACAGGACTGAGAAGTCCAGAAACATGTAGATAATTACTTAAACCAGGGGTCTGAAATTCTAAAATTTGCTTGGGGCCACTGATGGTATTGTTATCTCATAGTGGGTCCACTTCCACGATGAAATACTGCAAGAAAGTGCAATATTTTCATCACACTTAACAAGAAAATGCAAACAGCAGTTTTATACATGTTTATTTACATTAGTTAGCCGTGCATTGAACCCTGTACTCTATTCAGTACAGGAAAGTGGCGGTTTCTTTTGTCTTGTATTTCAAGTTTAACAGACCAGCTTGGGTTAGCTGATAAAATAACGTTAGCTTGGGGGGAGAAGAAAGTGGAAGTGTGCTCACTGCTTACCTTTGCATGAATTTGCATGGATGGATGACTTGTCTGCTGTCACTTCAAGTTCGTTGAGTTTTTATCAGTGATTGTTGATCCACACCTTCCTGTAGGAAGAGCGTGCTAGTTGACCTCCCAGGGAGATCACTGCTGCCCAATTCTGTGCATCTAACCTCCTTTTCACACCAAGAGATTAATAAGTCTTTTGGTGACAATTAAATGTCTGGAAATACTTGATCTCAAAATAGAAAGAATGTAGAATCCCTGGTTTAACACAGAATATTACGTGCTCAACTAACTGGGATTATCTGTTTCTTCTCCTCAGTACCACATCAACAAGCTGTCAATCATGTCTTCGGACAACCACATGAACAACAGTGAGAAGGAAGTGGATGAGGTGGATGCAGCTCTGTCAGACCTGGAGATTACTCTGGAGGGAGGAAAGACGTCCAACACACTGGTATGACAACACGCCACAGCTTCACAGTCACTACAGGAAATACCTTTTAGTTGTAGATTTCTAGCACTGGGTTTGTCCAAGCGAATTTATTTTCCTAGTTGTAGCGGCTTGGCAGTGTGTTCGCTCCTTTGTTTCTCTGTTGTATTCTGATGATGTTTCCTTTCATCAGTAGTATTAAGCAGGAGCGGAAACCTTCACAGACACTGTACACTGACCCTGGGGAGGGGAAATCGTAATGAATTTCACTGGAAGTGCAAAATTTCACCCTGTTATTTATGACAAAAGCCTGGTGGTGTCAGATATGTGACACTGAAACAAACCCAACAATGTGTGGGGTTATGTGTCCATTATTTCAGCAGCCCCGCCTCAAGAACTCGTTAAGTTTATACAGCTTATCAGAGGAAACTGAGCTTTGAGATATCACATAAGAAGTGTTGTCTTTAGCACGCTGCTCTGAGCAGTGACATTGAAAGTGTACAAAGTTGAGCCTGAGGTCATTGTTTTGCTTACAGTGTGTTTACTCATTTTCTTATTCTGTCATATTAAAATCTGCCATGTGTATACTAACAATGGGTTTTTCCCTTCCTGCTAGGGTGACATCACATCTATTCCTGAGCTAGCAGACTATGTCAAAGTCTTCAAGTAAGTTCACAGCCACATGCACTTTCATCGAGGGGTTGAGCATTTTTACTGTTATCAGAAGTGGACAGGGTTTCTGTAGTTCCTTTTAAAAAGTCTAAAATCCAATATTATGAATTTTAAGCCTTGAAATTTCTTAAATATTATTATTCTTTATGCATTTATTTATTGAATTATAAGGTTAGAGTTTATTTTTATAAAAATTGCATTAACCTCAGCCTCGCTTTTAAATATGTTTCTGGGAAATGTTGTATTAGTCATGCTGTAACAACTACGAAACAAAACTTGAATTAGTAACCACTAATCCAAACTGTGCATGTACGTTTTTTTACTAGTATGTACGTGATGTATATCCTAAATTGTATTCATGATGGTCTTCAGAAGTCTTAAATTTAACATGTTGAAATGTTCAGAAACCCTGATCTGATTTTTTTTCTTATTGCTGATTAGATAAATTGATTTGAAAATGTGCTGCTCTGACACCAAGGTTTTCTTTTTTACTGCGTATATATATATTTGTTCCAAATATCTGTTGCTGGTTTCCTTTATTACTAATGTTCTGTATCTGTGTCAGCCCTGAAAAAAACATCTCAGTCATCAACTTTTCACTGTTCTGATCACAAATACTAACAACTGTGTATGCGTGCAAAGATTGCATGTGTCACAAAGATGCTGAGTCTATCAAAGAACCCGGAAATAATATTCTCTGGCTAGATGAGAGAGCTGTTGTCTGGTTTGCATCAGTGTAATAGGCTGCATTGTTTGCCAAAGGACATTTGCAGGCTGAGCTTTCAGTTTAGCTTTTTGGAAGTGATTAAAGTTGGACCAAGCATATTTTTAACTATATTCATTTTTGGCTTTAAGCCTTTGCTGACAGGCAGGTGGCCCCTGGGGTGCTTGTCTCATAAAATGTATAAACCGCAGGGGGTGATATCAAGAGGCATTTCCTCTTTAATGCTTTTCCATTAATGTTCACGTCCAATTCTGGCTCCTTTCCTATTCACCTTGCTGAGTTTGCACTTTAAAAGCTCCCTTTTTTCTCCCTCTCTCTTCTTTTCTTTGTACTTACTTATGTGACCACTAATAAAGAAAACGGGCATTTCTTTTCCATCTGAAGTCTGACATTTCTCCCTCTGTTTGTTATATATTTTCCAGACCCAAGAAACTGACACTGAAGGGCTATAAGCAGTACTGGTGCACGTTCAAGGACATCACAATTTCCTGTTACAAGAGTAAAGAAGAGGCACACGGGACACCTGCTCACCAAATGAATCTTAGAGGTACAAACACACACAAGATGTCATTTCATGTCCATGCAAGAATTTTAATGCTTTATTTTTCTGCTGAAACTAGCTCATTTTTAACAATGTGTGCAACTTCTGACTTCTTCTTCCACTCTGCACTTTGGCTTCCATCTGTAGGTTGTGAGGTAACTCCAGATGTTAACATCTCGGGTCAGAAATTCAACATCAAGTTGCTAATCCCTGTGGCTGATGGCATGAATGAGATCTGGCTTCGGTGTGACACGGTAAGACTCAAGTTTTAGTGCATCATTTATGATCATTTCTTTTCCTTTGGGCAGTTTTTTTTTTGTTTTAAATTCTTTTTTTATTGGATAAGAGGTCCACATATCCATAACACATTTTCTTATTTCTTACGCAACATGTGACAGCTACCTCACTAAACTGCTGCAGCTTGCAAGCTTGTGAAGACTAGAAGAGAGCTGTAACCTGAAAGCAGTGTGATTTTTGTTTGTTTGTTTGTTTGTTTGTTTGTTTGTTTGTTTGTTTGTTTGTTTTTTTGTTCGGAGAGAGAGGGGGAGGCAGGGAAGGAGCGGGAAAGAGAAAAGAGAGAAAGACAAGGATTTTTTTCATGTCTGTGACTTATCCTACCGATATATAAAATGAAATTGTAATGAAAGGTGTCATGTTGCTGACATGTCAGCTGATATGACAGACAATAGGCAATTCTTTGAATTTCTCAATGAAGTGTGGTTGCAGCCGAGCTGTTCACATTGGGCTGTGTGACTGCTCTAACTCGTTTAATATTGGCACTGAAATAAAAAGGGTTCCACCACGCACACGCACTGCTCACATAGACTGTATATACAGAAATGGACAAGACAACATCAGAGCTCCCTAAAAGTGAAGCCAAAGCATCTCGATTGCCCCCTGGTGGCTGGCTGCAGTACAGGTCATAAATAATGCTTCCGCCATGTTGATAGGTGGGACATGAGCCAAACTAAAACATTAAAGAACACAACAAATAAATTATTTCCAAATATGGTTTCTGGCATTAATGTAGTTTTTATTATCCTGATGTTTTTTCAAGTGCACAGTTTTCTGATTATTTTGGTTTTAATTAGTTATTTGATTATATTAAAAGCATTAAAAGTTTCATGCTAAGATTGACAGCTGAGCTCTGCTTGTGATTGAGTCCGCCAGCTGTGTGAGTTCTAAATGATGTCACCAGTGCAAGATGGCAGAGCTCGTATCCAGGATATTTTGGCTTCAGTTTTGTACAGTGGGAGAAAGTAGAGAGGCATCTTCCATCTTTTATTTATGGCCATAGCTGCCCAGGCAGCCAGTGTGGCCCAGCCATTGAATATGTTATGAAAAAAAGAGAAGTATACAATAAAATGACCAATTTCAAGATGCCATATGTGGATCACCACACCTGTACTTTAATACACATCTATGTATCCAAATGTCCCTCCCTTTTTACCCTTACTTATGTATATACGTCCATTTTGACACTTCAGACTAATCATTTAAATTAAATAATAAAAAAGGGAAAAGGCATATTGAAAAATATTCTCAAATTTCTCCTTTTTTTTACCCATCTGGGCTGTGCATTCTGTCAAATAAAGTCTGACCTAACTTGTGATATATATTCAATCCATTTTTCACAAATTCTGTCAAATTTGTCCTGTTCCAATCTGGACTTTTGGTGTGTTTTTAAATGTCTGTGTTTGACTTTTTTCTCCAGGAGAAACAGTACGCCCACTGGATGGCTGCGTGTCGCCTGGCCTCCAAAGGGAAGACCATGGCCGACAGTTCGTACAATCTGGAGGTCCAGAACATTCTGTCCTTCCTCAAGATGCAGCACATGAACCCTGACCCTCAGTTCATTGAGCCAATCACCACCGACATCAACCCAGAGTGCCTGGTGTCCCCGCGCTATCTGAAGAAGTACAAGAACAAGCAGGTAAGTTATGGATGTAGCTTAAACACACAACCTCTGAATGCTCTGTAGGCTGTAGTTAAAGCAATGTGGAGGGTAAAGTGTTTGGTTACAAAGAGACAGAATAAGGAAGGTAACTATCTGGTTGTTTACTTGTTTGATGAGTTGGTTGTGCAGTTTAGACGGAGCAGTGGCTGATGCTTCCCAGATGGGCGCCTCCTGGCATCAGGCTTGTCTTGCATCGGAATGTAGCCTCCCTCAACTCCCCCTCCTTTACTCTCCTCCTCTTCCCTCCACTCCTTCTCCCCACCCCCCCTTCTGTCCGAGGGGAAACCAGGACAGCAGACGTCCAAACCACTGCACATACAGTAGAGTTGCTTATGTCAGACTGTAACAGATACTTTCTCTGCTCTCTGCCTTTGTGCTTGTAGACAAAAGAGTGGAGATCTCAGTCACTGAACTTGTAGGAGCTCCGTTAATCATGAAATACTGGCAAGAAATTGTTGAGACCCAACATTACGAAGCAGCACGTCATCAGCAAACATCTTCATAACTAGGTGTAAAATGTAAGCACTAAGAATGAATTAACTTTCTTCCAAGCGTTAGGAAAAGTCTACAGTGTGCCCAGCAGATTTGCATGTAAGCAACAGACTGGTGTGTGTACAAAGGAACAGCTGAGTACACGGCTGCCATAGCTGTGTTAGATGGGGATGGGTGAGGGAGGGAGTGAAGGGGGGGTTGTCTCTCCATAGCTTACTCACTCAGTCTGGCTTTGTTTAAAATGTAGTAGAAAAGTAGAATCCTTCTGGGGGGTTTAAGGGATGTTTGGAGGGTGTTCGGACAGTAAGTGATGACTCAGAAATGGTTTGGACCACAGCCTGAAACCTACTGGATGTCTAATGACAGTAAGAGGTAGAGAGAAAGATTCAGGTCCTGTAAATGGGCGTCAGCATGGCCAGTTGAGTATGTGTGCTGCAGGCAAATTCTTCCAATAGGTCATAATAAGAAAAAGAAAACCAAGCTTGTTTTTCATCTGTGTAATACTCCTTTAACACGGGAAACATGCGTATGTCACTGTCCAGGACCTGCAGTTTCACACACAATGCTGTTAAAGATTTGAATTAACCCAAAATTACAGAAGTACCAATTAAAGTTTCAGTTCTCTGTCTCACACAGGAAATCCTTAAAATATATTTGGGGTTATATGACATGACCTTAATTCATCATGTCAGATAGAAAATCCTGTTTGTAAGGAAAGAAAAGGTCATGAAACTAGGTCAAATGAAGCATGATGACCCATTCAGACCAGCCAACCTGTGAGTTTAACCCATGTCGTGTGTCAGTGTGCTGGTCTGGATGAGAGAAGTCCTGGTTCACTACTTTGTCAAGTTTAGGACTCTACCCAACTCAGAATTCTGTCAGTCGAATTGCATTTGTCCGTTCAATATGAAGATTCAAAGGTATTATCCAATTCTCAGGTATAACCCTAGTTAGCTTCTCTGTGTATTGCGCTTTCATAAAGTTTCTTTTATTAGTTTTCCTGGAGTTGAAACATGACACTGAGGTTTCCTTAACATATTCTACTCTAAAAGACTTTTTAATGTGCCAGAGAGTGATATTTTATTTGCTCCTCTCTTTAATCAAGATGAAGCAATAAGCATTTCAAAACTACAGCTCCCATGAAGCACATGCATGCTATGAAAACCTCGTGGGAGCTGCAGTTATTGAATGCTTACATGATCATTGTTGTTTCATCTTACTTATGAGCTGCTCAGATATCACAGTCCCATGTCCACTGACCTGTTTTCTTTAGAATATGGACAGAAAACGCCAGTATTATGTTTCAGTTTTTTTCTTAGTCAAATGGAAAAGAAAACCCTGAGTGACATAATACATTGCCTGGAATAGAGGCTAGCCTGAACAGAGGGCAGGACTTTGACTTTTAAGGAGTATTATTAGCTCGGCAGGGTGTGCGTCTGTCTGGGGCCGTGGCTCTTTCTGGTCCATCTCCGGTCTCGCTCGCAGTCCCAGTCTGATAGGGGGTATCCCCAGGCGCAACATGAAAGAGTAGTGGCATTATGTACAGTACGTGTACCATATGTACCCACGGCGTGCACTTACACACATGTGGACTCACATAGTGGGTGTGGGGTACCAGGAAATGAGCCGTGCCTGGGAATGCTGCGCGGGAAAAGTGTCTGGGAAAACCCGTTCGCTCTCAGTTGGCTGCGACCCCTCCCCATCTCCTCCCTTAAACTGGACTTCCTGTTGCAAGACTGGTCTGAGGAGACTTCCGTGCTGCAGCTCCCAGCGGACACACACATGCAGGAATTTTTAGATTACTCGGACCAGTGTGGCCTAATCTATACTTTCACATAAGAGAAAACAAACAATAAAGGCATGATAATAACCTCCTGGGGTACGGAGGAGACATGGCACTCCTACGTGTTTGTGCTGCTTGGTGCATAGCGCCATCTTGTGGATGAAAGGAGAATTAAAGAGGACTTGGGTGACTGTTTTAATAGCTCATTGTGACATTATCTAGACCTGAAACGTGCAGTTCCAGTGCCCACTTCCACACAAATGTTGTGTAATTTCCCTCTTTTCTCTTATAAATGACACAGTGCCTGACCGCTGCCTGCTGTACTTTTGCTCCCTCTTGTGGCTGAATACTGCATGACACCCCACATTCCACAGCCCCTCTCCCCACTTCGTTTCTTTTATTACAGTTATGGCCTCCTGCTTTGTTGTTTTGAATCTTTCCTCCCTTGATATTGATCTTACTTGCTTGTTCTCTTTGTCCAACCTTTCTTTATTTTCTCTCCTCTTTGTGTGCATCTCCTTCATTCCTCTGTGTCCTTCTCCCATCCCCACCTCCCATCTTCAGCCAGGCTATATCAGGGACTTGGTAAGTTGAGTTATGTGTCCACTGGGTGCCTTTTAAAGCTTTAGATACGTATGTATGTGCATGATTGTGTAAACTCTGAACACTTTTTGTGTCTGGGTTGACTCACCTAACCAACTGTAGTGCAGCTGTGCTGTCATAGGCCTTGTTCAGACTGCCAGCGCAAATCTGTTTTTGCCATATCCAGATTTAGGGCTGCGTGTCATTTAAAAGATTATGATACCAGAACCCTTACACAAATATTGATACCAATAGGGTACTTCATTTAATACCCATCATGTGATCATGTGAATGGAAGCATTCCTGAAATAATCTGATATTTTATGCAGTTATTTTTATCAGACGCCACCACACACTGCATGGGTTGTAACCGCTGCTGCAATGGGCCTGTCACACATGGCATTAAATTGAACGCTTGTGGTGATTAGCTGCAAACAAAGCCGAGTTTCAGTCAGATTCAGTTTGGACACTCAAATCAGACTTCAAAGTGTCTTTTGCAACAACAACAACGTCAAATCTAGAGCGATGGAAGTACATCAGAGCCAGACTTAATAAAATTTAGTATTTTTCTTTTTTTTTTCTCTCTGTTTTCAATTCAGTTTAGTGTCAGTTAGTTTCCAGAGTGGGTTTCAGTTTAGTTTTTAATATTTAAAATGGTAATTTTGGTTTAGTTTTTTATTAGTTTCAGTGTTATGACACTTAAAATTACACTTTAGGGAGTATTTATCTGGGGCGAGATTTAAGAAGTTCAGAATAGTATTACAATATAAATACAACACTTTGTGAAAGGAGTTGACTCATGTCATGTCGACATCCCACATATGCTTTTTATTTTGACAAATTTTACTAAAAGACATTCCCTATTTATTGTTCTTTTATTTGAGTTACATTTGTAAGGACACAGTATTGTTTCAGTTAGTTTTAATTACTTTACAAAGTCTAGTTTTTATTTTCATTTCAGTTAACTAAAATGTTTTTTCATACTTCGCTGTAGTTTTAACTATAATAAGGGTCGACTGAGCATTGCGATGTATTCCAGCCCCTGAGTACTGTTTCTGAGTTTATCTGGTATAATTGAGGACATCTGCTGCGTGACCTGACCGCACAATTTTTTTTGGAGTGTGAGATGATGGATCTCTATTTCTCATGCTTCTGCTTTGGAAAGCTACACCACCGGCATATGCAGTTACTAAGGCCTACGTCTTTACCACAGCAACCCATGCAGATAGGTGATGTCTGGACACACAAATCTGATCACTTTCAAATAACAGTGCAGACAGTCTGTCTTAAAGATCTGATTTGAGAAGCAAAATGTGATTTGCCTGCAGTCTGAACAAAGTCACGCTGGCTAGTAGTCACAGTAGAATAGATAGAATCCTTTGTGTTTAGTTTATGTTTGTCACTTGTCATTTGCTCTAATGTTTTTAAGGTGCTACACGACAAAAAAAAGACATATTTCTATGGATGCAACTTTTAGGCATCTGTGTTGTGTTTGTATTGTTTCTTTACTTCAGTGGTAGGGAGAAGTAGTCATAGTACAAAAAAACTGGAATATTCAGTAAAATAAATGGACCATACAGGAGTTTTTGCATGTTTTAGCCCATTTAGCAAGTTCCATCTACATAACATTAAATTTTAAAATGTTTTAGATTGAAGGATGTTTTAATGTGTTTTTGTATACTGTGCTGTAGTTTTCTGTCTCTATAAAATGAAAAGCAAAGACTAGAAACTTGCTGAAAGTGATCCATCATAGTAAAGTTGATTTATTTTTTTGTTATTTTATTGTCACCCAGTTGAACAAGGACTGCTGAATTATTTTTGTGTTTATGCATTGAAGTGCTTATGAGAAGCTGTGTGGCTGTGAATTGCTTCATTGCGCAGCAACAAAATTATTAACCTGAGCAATTAATTCCTAACACCCACATTCAAATTTTTTTTTCTTTTTTTTTTCCAAATTTGATCCTCAAGAATGCAGTGCTAATCAGCAGCTGACCATAACATGCAAATTGAAGTTCATTGTAATGGAAAATCATATGATATCATACCAAAAACTGAATCCAATGGTGACCCAGAGGGTAAAGAAAACACAATGATAACTCTTAAAGGGATAATTCAGAGTATTTGAAGTGGGGTTGTATAACATACTTACCCCTAATCAGTGTATTACTTACAGCAGATGTCAGTCAGTACAGTCCCACTTTGGAAAAACAGTACGAGCACCGTTGAAGCTATAGCTAATAGGAAGCTTGGCATGTACTGCTGTGGACAGGGTCAACAGGTTAACATATTTTAGTCACTTAAAAAAGACCCACCCAAAATATATATATCAGCTTAATTGTACACTATATTTAGAATATTGTCACAGGTTTACCTTCCTGTTAGACAGTCTGCCATGGAGTCCGGTTTGTTTCAAGAGAACAAAATCTGACTTATATAGCGGTAGTTTTCTCTTGGAAAAGGCTGCCT
The DNA here is from genome assembly GCA_027495735.1 of Lutjanus campechanus. NCBI lineage: Eukaryota > Metazoa > Chordata > Actinopteri > Lutjaniformes > Lutjanidae > Lutjanus > Lutjanus campechanus. Next base: position 118 of record JAJHUR010076621.1, on the reverse strand, counting down.
GATGGCAAAGTAAAGTGGTGGAAATGCTCTAAATATAGCATTCTCTAAATGTATGATGAATGTGCACTGTCCTCTCTAAAATAAATAAATAAAAAAAAAAAAAAAAAAACTCCCTTTA
>JAJHUR010076620.1:0-22795 GCA_027495735.1 Lutjanus campechanus | reverse complement strand
TGCCTGCTCCCCTCAAGCAAAGCAGTGATTGGTGGTTGTGTTAATTGGCCCGCGGAGCTTTAAGGGGTAATTAATAAAGGGTTATTTTTCTGTTGTGGTTACTGGGGAGTCCGCTTTTTAATCTACAAATGTCACTCTCTGAAGCTTTCAATAAAACAGAGAACACTCACGGGTATTATCTGAATGACTTAAAACTCAAGCGGGACTGCAAATATTTTTAGAAATGATAGCAATGTCATCATACCTGTTTTTTTCTCCCACAAAGCCAGCATCAAATAATAAAAAAAAACCAAAAAAACTTCTCTTCCTGCTCAGCTCATATCCTCGTTGAACCCCTGGAGGGTGGCTCACTCAGAGATCAATGGTCCTTTTTGTAGCACCGTCCTTGTTGTTTGTCTCAGAGCCACGGGAAAGCCAGACGTGAGAAAGCCATCTAATGTGTTATTAATGTTTAATCCTTTTGTGGGAGGCCGGCTCGGGTTGCTTCTCCTATCTCTGTATACCCCAGAAAATCACAGACGCTTTCAGTTTCTAACATGTTAATCCTTTGATGCTCTCTTATATTAAAAGCCTGGCCCAATTAAACTAAACTTCACTTCCTTAAATAATAAATCAGGGCCCAGAATTGGGGTGTGGGTTAGTGTCTAATCAGTTTCCGAATTACTAAAAGAGTTAAATGCTTCCATTAGTAAAGACGACGGTAAAATGTTTCGCTCTTCCCATGTGCACTTCTCACCCATGTGACCTGTCCTTGAAGCGCTCTCAATCAAAGTGAGACAGGCTTTAATGAGCAATCATCATCATCATCATTTGAGGGCAATTTGAAGATGCAATGCTAATATTAATTACTATTAAAGAGAAGTGCGCGTGAGTCTGCATATACTGGGTCGTCCTCTTGCAATGAAGAGGAAAAATTTACATAAACTTGTAGATTTAAAACTGAAAATGTGTATGTGCAAAATAGCCCCCTCACATCTATTAAAGGAGAAATCTGTAATATATTTGCTATAATAAATCATAAAATGAACATGATATGTCATCAGAGAATAAGGAAGCAAGCTGAATTTCTCAACTCTGACAATAATGTGGTGTCTTCCTTTGAAATGCGTATTCCGGCCCACAACTTGCATCATTGTTTGCCTGTGTCACATTTATTAGAGTTCAAATTAATGCTGAGTCTGGCAGAAGGCAGGTTCTAGGTTATACCTAGAAGCAGTTACAAACAGCAGGATCAATTTACAGTGTAGGACTCATCGTTGCTTGGCATTGTCAATTTAAAATGTTGCGTTTATCTTGCACTCCTGCAGCGTTCCTGCAGCCTGCCTTTCCAGTTGATTCCGCCAAGCAGGGCACGTCTGTGCCACAGTTCTGATCCATCCTCCACACGGCTGCAAGCCCCACCAGCAGCGTTTCAGAAGCATTTCAGCAGCGGAGTGTTTTGCCCGCCTGATTTTGTTTACTCGCTTAGACTTTGTTGATTAGGTCCTCTTTCCCTGCTCTCTGTGCTTCTACCATGGATACGAAGGCTACGTGGTCTGTCTGCCTTTATGATCGTGAATCTGCACGGGGCCGTTTTCGATCTGCTCTGTGCTAATTGACGCGGCACGCATCTGAAGCGGAGCAGAGAGCTGCTCCTGGGATGCACCGAGGCGCTGCTGGTGGAATCACAAGCATTGTGTAGAATAGCTGCGATCAGCTCCGGCCGACGTGGCACAGCTGCAACGCGACGCAGCCACGTCTGGTGGAATTTAGCCGTTAGCCTCCTGGAGTCTGGGGAGGTGGTGAAACAAAAGGGATGCACAAAAGTATTTACATACATACAGGCATCCACTGTACATTATGAGCTATAATAGGTATTGACAGATGTCACATGACCTATCATTTAGTTTACTGTAATACACATTATTCTTATTGTGAAATTTTAAACATTTGGATGGAAAATTTGAAAAGAATTGAATAATGTTGAGTGATTAAAAGAAATTAGTCATATAATGAGTATAAAACGCACATGTTGAATAACCCATGTGGACTCACGCACACTTACAGCAAACTTTTTTTTTTTCAGATTGTCCAATTATGTGGCACATTGGAGTGATTTTTAGCATTTTACTCCTTTCACTGCCCTAACACACACACACACACATACGCACACAACGAGTGCATGGTGAAAATGGAACATAAAAAAGTGAGTCAGAATGAGTCACAGTCTGACTAAGCTAAAATGACTCTTTTCCTGAAAGGCAGGTAATGGGCAAGGTCTTCAGAGAGAGAGGAGAGCAATGAGAGAGGGATTTTGGCTGAATGCAGGCAGACATCTGGGATAAAAGATGTGGAAGCAACACACACATTAATACGACATGCATGAATCAGTGCGCTGCCTCAAATGAGCCACAACACTGAGGATGCACACGAATACAAATACATTATTCAGGAAAGCACAAATAATGCGATCTACTTATAATTATTATTCTAAAAGTAACGCAGTATTAGAGGTACTACTTTTTACTTTGATCTCAGTATATTTTTACTCAAGTACTACAAAAATTGTATATTAATATATTAGGCATTCTTGAAGCTCTATGAAATATATGTAGATGTAGGTTTTTCAATCAATGAAGCTGACATCTACATTTAATAAACATGTTAATCACTAGGAGGCTGGCCCGTTACAAGGTTAAATAGCCAAGAGTTTGATCTCTTAAAATATATTTTCCAGCGTAATTGAAGAGTAAAATCAAAACCCCCTCAAAATAGAGTTTTGTCCCAGTTCTCATGAATGAGTGTGGACTGTGGTAAATTTAACACATCAAGAAACATGAGCCCATCGCAATTTAAGATTCTCTTTAACTGAGGGAATTTTTTTTTTTTACATCTTTACTGTAAAGAGTTCTTATTCCTGCGTAATGTATTTCCAATGGAATCTTTTGATTCATAAAATATTTTTTTTCGGTTTCCAATTGATTAATGTCCCCCAGAGGCAGGGGTGGTCGTGGTGGGGCACAGTTTATGAAACTTAGTTTGGTGAATAGAGATGGATGAAAGGTCCAGTATTAGGATGTAGAAATATATTTCAGTATTAATTATATGCCATTAATAAATAAATCTGATGCTTTGTGGGCACAGAAATTTCACTGCTAATGAATATTAGAAAATATAACTTTCTCCAGATTTAACATGACTACCGGTATAAACCAAGCCCATTTCCAACCTTTCATACAAATACAGATACAGATAGTGTTGTTGGCTGAACAGATACAGATAGCTTTGTTGCTTAAACAGATACAAATACAGATAATTTTGCTGGTTAAACAGATACAGATAGAGATAATAAGATCTCTGCACAGCCCTACACAACACACACATACATGCATGAATAACAGAAGCATATTAAGGAAGTTCTCACGTAGCATTCAGAAACTTCAACATTTCTCACGACTGGAACCAGCCCTCCTTTAAAGCCTTAAGGAGGACAGCTTCATTTCCACTTAATGTTAAGGCAGGTGACAGGCAGGTATTAGCACTGACTGTGGGTTGCAAATCCTTTCATTTGGTATCTTCATACCTTTTGTCTAATAGTCTAATAAGTCCATTAGCATACTGTGTGGGAGATTAGCCCGTGTGGATAATGTGCCAAATTTGATAAATGGGAAACTATACTGTGTGTCTCCTCATGATAGCCACAGAAGGGCTTACGTGATGAAAAAAAAAAAAACATTAAAGGCATGCCATTTTTTACGTTGCTCTAATGTGAATCTGTATTTGTCTAAAGAATGAAAAAGGAAGTCAGCCGAGACAAATGAAATATGTCTCGGCGTGACTGATTTCTTGGTCACTCTTCACACTTTATGAGGCAGCTCTGACGGCCTGAGCACTGCCAACGCTGCCTTCTCAACTGCCAAGCACTCTAAAAAAAAGAGTTTTTAAAAAAAAATCTTAAAATTAATAGCCATGTTTGTTGAAAGCATTCACTGACAACTAAACACACTGTAAAACCGAATGCTCAAATGATTTAATCTTTATTTAATCAACGTTTTTTAGAAGTCCTTCTCACTTAAAAATGTTTTCAATTTATATTAACTTTATTGAACATTAAATAATTAATAAAATTGATTCAGTTCCATTAACTTATTGCAATGAGAGAGGTAATGAAAGTTGCATTTGCTGAAAAAACTGGAGTTGGTTTAATCAATCATTTTAATTTCATTGTAATCAAAGAGTGCATGTGACACTAACTCCATTTATTTAAGCTCTGATAACGTCCAACTTTGAGGCTCAAAAAAAGCTAACTTATTCGGGTTTACAGTGTAGCAGACTCCAAATGCATCTCTGATTTGTTTATCTGTAACAGAGCAACCATGCTGGTCAAATAAATTATTGAATTAATAAGTGAGGATGTGGCTGCAAGTGATTCAAAGCTCAGCTACACACATGTGGTCCGCACAAGGATGGGTTTTGAATTTCACCGTCAGCTTATTTTGAGCTGGAAAAGCATTTAAGGTTAAGAAAACAAATAAATAAGTTTTTTTTTTCTGAGCAGAAGAGCATTTGAAAATCCTGTAAGTAAGCCAAATTGGGCTAAGGTTTGCCATCTGATTGGACTCTTGTTTTTCATGACAACACTTGTTACACACACACACACACACGCACACACAAACACGAGATGTTACACAGACACATATGCATTAACTCTTCAAGGTTTAGTTTCCAAAGATGGACAAAGGACTTAAAGAATCTGTGAAATATCTGTGAATTTTGTACACTAGATTAAAAAAAAATGCTAAGGTTTAAAAAAAAAAATGCTTCTATGGATGTTTTATACTCAGCCTGATCTCTTGATATGTCTGTGTGTTTCTCTATTTTCAGTTGGCTGTTTGTCTTTGTTTATTTTGTTTGGGGATTTTTTTTGGTGGGGGGGGGGGGCTGGTTATTGGGAACCAAGGGACTGACTTTTAGTACTTGCAATGATATATGTTATAAAGGTTTAAGAACAGAGAAAGCTTAACATAGTGTACTACATAAAAAGAAAAGTTGTTATATTTGCATGATTCCCTGTATTTTTTGAGAGACAAAAATATATTGTTGTGTACAATGAGTGGACGTACATTGAAAAACAAAAACTGTAGGGGCTGAAATACAGCATTGTCAAGTACCTTTGATTTGAACATTTAGGTTTTTAGCCGTTTTCTATTCTCTGTGACGTTTTCTATTTACATTCTTACCTTTTGGTTTTCATTTGGGTGATTGTATTGTATACTGACACTGCAGCTGTAATTGCCACTCTTTTAGCCACAGGCTGGTGGAGTGTGCAATGCAGAGGGGGGGGTGGGGGGGGGTAAAAGTGTCTGGTGGGTGTTTACATCCATCAGTTATGAGAAACTGCACTCTATTCTTCTCCATTACAAAGATTATTCTCCATGGCAGACATGCAATGCTGTCTTCTTTGGCTCGAGGCGGGGCCCTGTCACAGTTTGTGGTTGTATTTTCTCTTAACTCAGCCTTCCTTAGTTCTTCTTTTCGGAAAGAATTCCATATAAATTCTTCCGATTAGACACATAATATATGAGAATACATGTTCAAAGAAGATTGCGCACACTGTGGATTGTCTAATGGTCTTAACCTAATCCCAATCCATCAGTTAGAAGGCACGGGCAAATCAATGCAGCATCAGCAGCTTCTCCCTCAGCCTCGGCCCACTTGCTGTTAGCTAAATCAGTGATTTTCATTCCTCATCCTCTGCACTCACAGCCTGCTGCTTTTCTGTCTAACCAGTTAATTGAATTCACCATACACTCTTAGAAATAAAGGGGCTTGTCCCCATGGGAGAATCTTTCTGGTCTTGGAACCCTTTTGGAGCAACATAAAGGAACACACCTTATATCATCTGCAAAAGGTTTTACCCAGAACCCCCTATGAGAGATTCTAAAGGGGAACCCACCTGTGGTGTAATGGTTGCACCCAGAACCCTCTCTGGGGGTTCTATCCAGAATCTTTCCACCTTCTGAGGGTGCTAGCAAGAAGCAACCCATGAGATTCCACCAAGAACAACATTATCAGGATTTTATCCAGAGGGTTCTACTGAGAACTCCTTTATATTTCAAGGGTTTCATCTTGAACCCGAGCAGGGGGTTCTACTGAGAATCCTTTTATATTATGCTACAAAGAACCCCTGACAAAAGAGTCGTTCAAGGATTTCAACAACACTCAACTCTGAGGCTTTTACCCAGAATCTTTCCACTTTCAAAGGTTGCGAACAAGAACCCACCCTGGAGGTTCTACCAAGAACCCTTTTATATTCCAATGGTTTCATCTTGGACGCACAACAAGGGGTTCTAATGAGAACCCCTATATATTCCGATGGCTTTTTTTAAACTACCAAGGAGTTTCTCCCAATAACCTTTCTATAATCCAAGGTTCTTTGCATGACAAGGGTTCTAAATGGAACCTTTTGTCTTACAAAGAACCACTGCCAAACTCTTCCATCAAAAGGGTTCTTCAGAGGCAACCTCATCATTTCAGGAAGAACCCTTTTATATTCCAATGATTTCATCTAGGACCCACACAGGGGGTTCTAGGGACAACCATTCTATGTTCCAATGGTTTTATCTAGAACCCACCCAGAGGGGAAGAATTCTTCATGGATTTCAACAATCCATCAAGAACACTTTCTTCTAAAGTGTGCATGAAAAGATCCTTTGATGGAACCTTTACTCTTACAAAGAACCATTGATTAACCCCAAAGAACCCCCCTCTGAAGGGTTCTTCAGAAGCAAATGGTTCTGGGTACAACCTCAACCCTTCAACAAGAACCCTTTTGGAACCCTTATTTCTAAGAGTGTATGTATATCCAGCCAGTCTTTTACCATTGATTTTTTATTATACACTCATTTATTATACACGTTCACACACTTTAAACTGTATCTAGACTTGATTTAAAAAAGAACAGATAGCTGCACCACTGAAGAGGCTATGTTACCTCTAAAACTGAAATTTAAAAAATGATATTACTCAGCACTCAAAAACATCACATATTAATCTGTTTTTAGAGAAATGAAATTCAAATGTATGAGTGCGACCACAGAGAGAAATAAATTAAGAATAATTGGTTCCACCGGACAGAATGGAGCCTTTAAAGGAGGCCGAGTCCTGAGTACATTTCATCTGGCTCGCATCCAATAATGTGTTAGTAACACCTACTGCAGCCCTGCTGATACATTAATTATTGCATTAGGGCCCGTGCAATGACAGCAAGCCATAAGTCACAGCCATGTTTACATTCTGCTGTGATAATACAAGACTCTCCAACTGTGATGTATAGCCTGTTTTGTGGCCAAAACCGTAAGCTGTCTCCTCTCGTCAAATATCAAGAGAAAACCAAATGCATTAAACTCAGGGCTAAGTCTGCTCCTCGGCTTGCCTACAAAGTCACAATACATTATATTATTAAACAGTTTGTAGATTTATGTTTTAATTGGGTAAAATTGCACTGTAATCTGATAAGGCAGTTGCTGTTTATTGGTAGTGGGGGGCTAATCTGTAACCCAGAGCCCCCATTTCTCTAACCCCCGGACGCAGAGCTGTGAAGCTTGCTAAAAGGTCCCATTGCCATGAGAGTGGATGCTGTTCAGTGTCAGGATCCCATCATTCTGATTAGTGTTAATGCTTTCTGTGCTCACACATAGCAGAGCCCGGGCTTCCATTGCTATTCCGAACACACAATCCAGTGCTGTGGTACTCCCAAAGCCAGAATGATTGGCCTTGTCAGTGCCAGAGATTGAAAACACGACGGCTTCCAAAAATGGCTGTCAGTTCAGAGAGAGGAGGCAGGGCAGAGGGGCTGTCCTCGACTCACTGAGGAAATTAAACATTTCAGGATTAATCTATTCAAAAGTAGTCTTCTTGGCCTCGCAGCAATAAAAGTGTTCGGTGTTCATGTACGCATATAGTGCAAAAATTCTGAGCCAAAATCCAACAATTATTCAGTAAGGATTAAGGATATCAAAACCAGGGATGCACGATATTATTGGCAGATAAATCCAACACATCGTCATACCTAAACAGGAGAATAGATTGATTGTCAACTACTCCCAAAACAACGTATAATATTGGTAGAAAGTAGCAGGCTTACCATACCTCAACTATGTTATGTAAGTCAGATGACATAACTCATGTGATTTACGATGTAAAACAGTAGTAGTTTGGTTAGGTTAAGGCACAAAAACTACTTGGTTAGGTTTAGGCAATGAAACTACTTGTTTAGGTTAGGAAAAAGGTCGTGGTTTGGGTTAAAATAATTATATTATGTATGTCATGTGACGAAAGTGACGTTACTCATGCAATGGAAGTGACGCAATTGAGTTTACATCTATAACAAAAAGTTTCAACTTGGTGGGGAGGACTTTCTTGCTCCTTATATTTCTCCTGTTATGTTTACTACATCCACTAGGGGGCACCGCTAACAATAAACTGACATATCAGTCAAAATAGGCTGCTAGAACTTATGACCAACCTTCACGTTTTTCTGCTGAGGACAAGTTGAAATATTGGCATGGGCTCAAAATACCGATATTTCCGTCAATATGACGGTCTGATAAGATGATGCATTTCTGCGGGGTGGAGATTTTTTGAAGTATCTAAAACGAATATGGGGCTCAGCATTGGTCATGTGAGCAGGAGCCGATCCTTCGACATTACAAACTTAACTATCCATCTTAAGAACCACCATCCCAATCATTACAGTGAATGTGTCCATTTTGAAAAGCATTCTATGTCTGCATCTGCCGGTAGGCCATCACGATAAGGGCAGACATTTCAATATGTTAATTTTTACTACAGGAGAGACTTGATTTTCTGCAATTAGGTGGAAAAATATGAGCATATATCAGTTTGGGCATCGGCAAAATGAGTTGGAAAATCAGCAAAAATCCAAGATCATGCGTGCCTAATCAAAACCCGCTCTGTCGCTAATCATCAGTGATTTGAGCACAAATTCCTTTGAGTTTGGAGATCCAACTTTCCACAACATTTTGATGCATCACTGCACAATGTGACGTAATACCAAAAAAAACATATATGAGAAAGATACAGTGCAGATGTATAGTATACAATATGATCTCTTGCTTTAGAGACATATATATTTATATGTTAGTGATATGTTCATTTTTTTTTCCAACACTCACATGGAACGGAGAGTAGAGGCATTTCACTGTCTAACAGGTCATGCCAGCTGGAAAAATGGGAAAAACAGTATGCATAGCCCCTTAAAAAATAACAGTAGTAGTTTTCATGATCCTGCCCAGCACGGCACAACCACGAAATGTACAGCATAATTACTGAAGTGCTTAAGTATAACCACCATCTGTGTGATCCCTAAGGCCAAGGGCCAAAGCAAATTCTCACATCAGTATCATGATTTTAGTTACTATTCGGCCATGTCTGTAACATTTGTGTCAAAATACGGCTCTTGCCAGGTTGACAGTTTTAGGAGGTCTTAAAAGGCAAGAGCTGAAAAAGGGCCATTGCTGTATCAAATTAAAAGTCCCATGGTCATATTCTATTCAAATCTAATGTGACTCTCCCCTCTGGTTTCAGCTCTACACTTGTTAATGTCCAGAGACCAAAAGGGAAAGACAAAACAAAGGTTTGGATGATGGGAACAATTCTTGGCTTTTTTTCTTTCTTTACTTATTTGTTGCTGATATTGACATTTTTTCCCTTTGCGATTTCTGTACAAAAGATCTATTTCTATATTTGCAATAAATTTATAATTAAAAATCAAAAATGTGTCAAAGGTCTTTTTGATCCACTGGGATAGATTTAGTATTTGTATTAATACATAATAGCAATGTTTCTTTGCATGAATCATGACCTGGTTACTCAAGATAATCCTCAGACCTTGTTGTGAGCTCTTTCACATTGGAACTACTGTCTTTATGCGGTAGAATCTACCAGGACTACTTTCTTATTACCAGACAGAAAGTAGTTCCGACATGAAACTGCTCACAACAAGGTCTGTGGATTATCTTGAGTAAGAGTCCTGCCAGGGTCCAGTTCTTTAAACCCGTCCACACCCGCACCCGCAAAACTGAGATCAAGAACTGACCCGTTACCTGCAAATATCTCTTAGTCAAATCTGCACCCGCCTTGAACCGTTAATATATGTCCTGCGACCCGATCCGCAACCGTGATTAAACACACATACACAGTCACTCACTCGTGTCTTGAACTGGTGCAGTGCCTCTAGTCTTGCAGCTGTCGAAGTGTTTCCATAGTGATGACAAGCTTTGCTTGCGGCTATCAAAAGCTAATACTTTTTTTAACCTTTTTACAGGCAACCACTTGGCATTCGACAGTGTATTGTCCACAATTTGGTTTATCCACTGGCTATTTTTGCCTTTACATCATCAGTTTTAGCCATCACCTAGCCCACATCACTGTCAAATCAAACACTGATGTCCCATTGTTTGGCAGGGTGTGGGGTCAGCGGTTGTGTTGTAGGCTTTCATAATAATCATTAAAATTTTTAAATGCTCCTGGAATAAAAAAACATATCATTGTTCATTCAATTCGTTAATTTTAGCTCATGCCCGCTCCCATCAATGTATATGTTTTACGTGTTACACATTTTTGCAGGTCACCCGTCAAGTACTCAATTTGAGCACCACAAGCCAGGCACCATTTAGCCCCATGACATTAGAGAGAAGACAGACATTTCTACAGACAAAATCTCCTAAAATCTGCAGCTCACACCAAAACTATCTAGATGGATAAATCTAAAACACTACAGGCAAGGGGAAAAATATGTATTGGGTGAACTGTCCCCTATGATTTATCAAAACATGTGCTGACATGTAGCACTGCACTGCCATTGAAAATGTGTGTGTGTTCGTATGTGGTGTGCACTTCTATACGTACTATATAGGTCACTATATGTGCTACTCTATCCTTTGGCTGGCTCCTGTAATTCAATTATTCATGCACTGAGGGCTGCAAAGCACCTGGACTGTCTATTGTGAGAGATTGTGGGATTCCCCTTACGACACACACACACACACACACCACACACCACACACATCACTGGCCACTTGTTCACTCCATTAAAGCCTCTCAGTGTTTTGAGGGCCCTGGTACACAGGCACAGATGGGCACTCAAAGAGGGGGAAAAAAATCGAAACTTGATGACTCACGGAAACGACAAACACGTCCACCTCAGTCACAGTTCCACAGAGAGTCAGATGTTTGAGTCGAGTGTGAGCAAACGCTTTGCTGAACATACAAATTTAATGAGAAGGATGGCAGAGAACAACCAGGGAGTTCTCTGAACCTGAAGGCAGAGAGGGGCCAGGGATCTGGGCTCTGCTGGTAGCATTCAAAGTGCTGGTTGGACACGTTTTGACAACAGAGGTTGGCATTTACTCACTGTATTAGACAGTTGCAAAATCTGATGTGCTACGGTGGGAAACACAGGAGTGGTGAAAACAAAGACAGCCTAAACCAGGCAGAAAATGTGACTATCAACTCATTATCTTGCTGGTCTACAAACGTCCCGTTTCGGGTAGGATTAGGATTTGTGTCATTGTCACTGACACAATCCTATATCTGGCCAAATCCAGATGAGCATAAAAAGGGAACAAGGTGAAGGTGAGGTGAAGTGTTTGTAATCTGCAAACTCACTGCTAGATGGCACTAAATCCTACACACTGGTCCTTTAAAGATCTTGTAAAGCAATTTGTCAGAAACAAATATATACATGTATAAAATTAGGTCACAAAATCCTCTGCTCTGAAATGCTGGCAGCATGTCTGCTCTGCTGTCTCAGTGTCACACACCAGTATGACCTGAAAATGACCTGAACCATGGACGTTCCATCTCGCAGCTTTATTTGACATGTCCAGACATGTTTGAGCGACCAGAGCCAGAGGACGGTGATGGTATTTGAAGTGAGCTGAGGTGAACTGCTGGGCTGATTTGGACTGAGAGTCGCGGGTACATTCGTAACCAAACGTTGGGGATGGGAGAGGGAGGCGGTGTCGTTCGTGGGGCTTATATAATGTTGGGGGGAACGATGGCACCGGCGTGTCACCAAGACATGTTTCAGGCCCGCCCAAAAAATAGTTCTCAGCTTTTTCACATCTTTTCAGCAACTATGTTCTAACATGTGTATTGTTCTTAGAGGAAAAACTCCCTTTTTTTTTAAATAAGGACTTTAACTGATTGCTCCAAGTGATTTTTTCTGGTGCATGGGCACACTGTATTTAGATGATTCAACTCTTTTGGAAAGCAATATCATCTCAAACCTTGTGGCTTTTTCGCAAATTGCTTTAATGGCAACAGCTCTGTTTCAAAAAATTCAAAGAAAAGATGTCACTTCGAAATTGGCTCCTTTTTTTGTGTGGCTTCAGCTCCAAAACACAGGATGGAGAGCAGGATGTGTAGCGAAAGGTGGTTCGCTCTCGGGGCACCTGTTACATGAAGCTGTTAGTCATGTGTATGTGTCATGAGAGGGAGTGCAGTCATTTGACCTTGCCCCATTTAAAGTGAAGGGTACAAAGAAGAATAAATGTTTTACTTCACTTTTAAAGGTGTTTTTGTTTTTGTTTTTTATCTACGAGATATTCCTCAGGCAAATAACAAAGACATTTCTTGTAGAGGCAATAATCAACTCCAGTCCCTTCAGTGATATTCTTGCCTTGTGCCTCACTATTTTTTCTGGATGTGTGTACACTTGGTCCCTCTTCTGAGCCAATTTAAAGTGAAACCATGTGTGAAAAATAACAGTAGTATGCTGCTGTAGTGTATTAGAGGTGGTAACTTTAAGTCACACTTGTGTTCCACCTCAGTCTACAAAGGCTTTGGTAGGGATTGCACCACTAAGATTTAGCAGATACAGACCATTGACCCTCCAGCTGTCTGACTGTTGCATTCTGCTTCATTCTCTCTACTCTGTTCTCCACAAATACAAGTGGTGACACATTTGTGGTGCAAGTTTGGCACGATTAGCCCAGTAAAACAAATCTCACAGCACAAAGTGTAAAAACTCTCTGATATCTTGCACCTGAAGGCTGTGCATAACATTATTCATCATATTTTCCCTTCTGTATCTTACTCCTATTATATCTCTCACTCTCTTCCCATTGTGTTGCTGTCCATCTTTCAAATTTCAACAATTTCTTTGTAACGCTTGAACATGAATGTTTATGTTTAAACAGTTTCCCTCATATGGACTTTACTGGGGTAGGCCAAACCAAGCAAGAGAACCACCTCAGTACTGTATTCTCTGTTTTCAAACTGGCCACTGTTGGTCTCGGAGGCTGTGTTAGCGGAGTTAGCTTGCTAGCTTCATGGCGAGGCCTGAGCGAGACTACACATGTGCAACAGACATGAGACAGAAGCAAGTTGTGTCACTCATAGTTACTTTTACCATAAGCTCTGGAAAGAAATGATGAGAAATGTTTAATTCAGATTGACTTTGTAAAGCATTTTTTAACATCATCATTTTTTAAAATTCTTACTCAGTAGCATTCTGAATCAAACACATCTTTTTTTTTTGTTCCACCATGATTGCATCGTCAGATCAGTCTAGCCAAACAGAGCCAGAGACCGATATTGGCCAGTTTGCAGACAGGGAAAACAGTACTGAGGTAGTTTTCTGCTGGGCTAATTAGGTGGCTAGCTTCACAGCTAACCAACTACGAGCTTACACCAACCACAGATAACAGCAGCCAGCAATTAGCCTACTTTAGCAACAAGTAAACCAGCTAACTGCTATTGGTCCATCAGCTAACGCTAAGCTTAATCACCTTGGTACTGTACTGGCACTGTTGTCAAACTGTCATAACACTTTAATGACATCTCTATGACAAGTCATAATGGTAGCACTTTATTTTAGGTTGAGGGAATTATTCATGACACTTTTACAAAAGCATTTGACAATGTGTTAAAACTTAATGTTCTAAAATGTAACACTTTACCTGAGGTCAAAGAAAATATTCATGACACTCTTATAACAGTCTCATGACAGCCAGTGTCAAAGCCGACCACATATGATAGTATAATGCCCTAAAGCAAAACAGTTCCTTTAAGTTTGATAATGTCATGATATTATAGGTTAGGTTATAGTTTATGTTGTCTTGGTTAATGTCAAGCTGTCGTAACAACTGATCAATGTCAAGTTGTCATAACACTTGTCAAACTATATCAACTTTGCATTAAAAGTGATATAACTGACCAAATGAGGCTTAATGGCAAATGTCATAAACATTTATAAAGACTCCTTCATGGTCATGACAGGTGTCATGACATGGTTATGACAGTGTAATGACAGTTTTATGCACAACCCTTCAAATAAAGCATTACCCAGTTTCATCATCCACTCACTCCCCCTCCCTCTGTGTTCTTCCTTCTCTTTTCATTGGTGACTTTTCATTGTCATCCTCCCTGCTGAGAGTTGTGTAAGCTAACCTCAGCAGCTATAGAAATACCCCATATTTCTAAATATCCATAACTCCAAACCATCCATGTTAAGCTCTTTATCGCCTGAGGATTAGGGGGCTGGATTAACCCTTGACGATCCATTCTGCATTTTTAAACTAACAGTTAATCCTGCCCGCTATCTGTGTGTGCCCTTTCACGCCCATGGCTCATTGTGTTACCACTTGTGTGTGTGTGTGTGTTTTTGTTTGTTTCTGTGCCTGTAAAAAGAGACGGAGACAAAGAAAATGAAAGAGTTGAAAGAGCAGATGATCAAAGCACCGAGCAGGAAAAAAAAAAAGGAGAACAGAGCTGACCTGCAAAATTCTGTGGGAACTCCGCAGCTTTTATTGACCAGAGAATGTGAGACTTAGTGTAATCTCCCTTTGACCTCACATGTCTTTCACACATACACGCTGCTGGGAGAAAAATGACAGCGGCCAACTTGGTGCAGTCCACAAGAATATGTGAGCATCAGAAAAGAATCAAAAGTGATGGAAGTTAAGAGGATAAACAGGAGCATGTGTGTGTTAGTACATCCATGAGTGTGTAAGAGTGCATAAAAATGTTTCATCAAACTTTTAAACTATTTTGAGTCCTGTATTATTCATATCTATTTGAGAATGTTAGTTGTTATTCTGTTTTCATTTGGATTTTTAAACCCCTTGAGCTTTAATCAGCACATATTGAACATTGAATGCAACAAATCATCGTCAAAGCTGTCAGTTCATTTTTATTTTCGGCAAAAGACCAAATATTGTTTCCTCTGGAGATTCACAGTACTTTTTTTCTGGCAAGTTGATTATCAAAGATATGAAAGATATCGCAGGGATTTTCAGTTTTCCTGTTTAAATGCAATAATAATTGTAGCAGTGGCATTATTCCAAGCATGAAACTCATCTGATCAATTCAGTAATAAATCATAATAAGGCAACAGATGGCCTTAATAATGAAAATATTAAACTATAAATTACTGTGGATAGTTGTCTCAGTTAAGACAAAACTTTCACTCCAATCTTGTTAAATCTATTACGTTTTACCTTAGTATTTGTAAGTTTTAATATGTCTCTGTGTCAGGTGGAAGTCTGAGAAATCTGAAGCACTTTTATGTCAGCCTTCCCCCAAAATAACGGACGCATCTGGGAGCCACATGTCCCATGGATTTTCAAACAGCCAAAAGATTGATCAGAAAATTACCTCAAACCACTTGTGCTGAAAAAAAACAATCTGCTCTGAAACCAAATAACTGCAGGTCCACAAGTCAGACAGTCAAAGACTGAATTTCGTTTTTTTATTGAAGGAGATAAGGCATAGTTTGAATTAAAGACATAGCCCTCTCAGTGTGCCGCATCATGAAACAGCTAAATCATTTGATTTTGGCATAACAATCATTTTAATTAATGGATTTTATCATCATAAATAACATAAATAACTTGTGACTTGTGCTTTGCTTGAGTTTGAGATGTTCTTTCACTGCTTGATTCTGGAGGCACAGCTACCTAAAGTGGTTATTTAGGTCATATTTATGAAGCTTTGTGTGAATTATGTTCAGTTTCAAGACACATTATAATGGCAAAGAAAACACAGGGAAATGACTGCCGGCAACGACGGCTACACTAAGAGCTAAAACCTGCTCTCTTCTCTGCAAAAAACATCCTGCTACCTTTGAAAGTTTTATGCATCGCACATGTAAACAAGGCATGAGGTGTATGCTCAAAATAATAAAAAAAAAAGATGTATTAATAATTCATTGCATCCGCTCCCTTGGAACCTCTTTGTATTTTGAGTTTTAAATGGTTCTCTCCAACAGTTGGGGAGATGAAGGTTGGAAAGAAAGTGGAAGAAAAAAACTGCAACTTTGCAACATTCAAATTTTTTTTTCTCACAGTACTCGCTTCAAAGCGAGAAGTGACCCTTAAAATCAAGAGGGGTAACAGCTATTTCCTTTCGTTTATTTCTGTTCACAGAAAGCCAAAGTTAAATTGGTTGTGTAATCTGCAACAAAAAGTTCTCTCAGAGAAGGCCACCACATTGCTTTGTTTCTCTGGCGCTGTAACGTTTGCAAAATGGTGACATTTGCCACAAAATTTATGACAGAATATTATCAATCTTGATTGGAATTAAATGTGCAATATGCAAGAACTGACCATGTGTTAAAAGAAATAGGAGGCAGCATATCACCTGCGTAACCACTGACTGCTGCTCACTGTTGCTAATTGTGGCTGATGTTAGGTAGTTAGCTCAGTTAGCTGTGAAGCTAGCTGTTCTATTGCTAGCTGACTCAGGTGTTTACCTGGGAGTTTTGGACCCCAGGGAGAAAGGGGTGTTCAGGCCTGGACTTACAAACCAAGTCCCTCCACGACTGAGCCAAACCCGACAAGAAAACCACCTCAGCGTCATTGGACTAAAGGCAGACTGGATGCTACAGTGACTCACTATCACCTTTTGAAGTGCAAAGCAGTATTTCGAGGCTGGGCGGGCTGAAGCTAATTGGTAAGCAAGCTAACCTCACTGGATATCTCTGCAACACAATACATACACATCTTTAAAATAACATCAAATCTGCTATTTATTCACATTCTGTTCATAATTTCAGTCGATTTAGAATTTCTTTTAACTAAATTCCTCCTTTAAAAATTATGCAACCAGGCTCTGAATTGAGCACTGGCTTCGAGCCGGTGCCTTCAAACGAGGTTGTGTTTGTGTTTACAAGAAAAGTCTGTACTCCTTTACAAGAGTTCTTGGGTGGCAGTAAGAAAACTTTGTGGTGTGGAAAATTTTTCACTGCCTTGAAACTACCACCCTTAGAAAGCAACAAAGGCTCTGAGGTGACAGCTGGGAGAAGAACATGTGTAGGGTGCTTTCTGCTGAGCTCACTGACTATTTCAACAACCACGGACTGATGAGACCTGCTCTCAAAGACCTACCTGAACCCTCACTGAAGATTAAAGTGTTTAATTATTACTATCAACTTCTTCTCTTGCCCACACATCCATCATAGTAGCATATCAGAGGATATCTATGCAAACAGAGGAGGATAAGTTTCAACTAAGATACTTCAAAATCCACTGAGAGTAAGGAGGTCAAGGGTAACCCATATTAAGGCTGTAACCCAGATGTGGCTGTAAATGAGTAACTCTCCACGTGAAAGACTAAACAGACTTTCTAATTTGACTCCTGTGCAACAACATCACCACATGATGAATGAAATGACACACATCCTATGCACATGATGGCATATAATCACCCTGTTTAGATTATGTACACAAAATATTTCCCTGGTGAAAATGACACACAATTTGGCGAGAATTTAAAAGGTGACTTCCTCTTTGTTCCTTTCCAGGTTTTTCAAACAGAGTCTCTATTTGTTCCCTAAAAATAGGCACATGCAATTGAGCTATTCACATTAGACCCCATTATTTTAGTTATTATCATTTTGGTTAGGTATAGACAACAAAATGACAGGTTTGGGTGACAAAACTACTTGGTTAAGATATGAATTAGACTACTTGGTTACTGTTTGGTTAGGTTTAGGGAAAGACCATGTCTCTGCCATGAGGAGGTAAAAAGCCACATTAGTTTTTCAAACCCAAGTGCAAGCAGCAGGTGCCTTTTTCAAATGGAAACCCCCACCGAGGAGTTAGCAAAAGGCAGTGATGTAGGTCAGAGCATTGGTACCCAACCTGGTGTCTGGGCCACCCCTTAGTGGGGCCCAAGAGATCACGGGAGGTCCCCAATTATTGTCTGCTCTGAGGTCCTCAAAATGAGATCCGCACGTGTCAATTAAATATCATAATTTCAGGGTTCGTTCCCCCTTTCCAATGTCAGATTCAAGCACTTTTCAAGGTGCATTTTCAAGCTCTTCTAGCACCTTACAGCTGTGGTAAATGATATATTTATATACAACATGATTATTTCACCTCTTAATCACATTAAATCAGGTGTTGCTATTATCAACCAAAATTATGATTTGTGATAGAAGTTTCATGCTTGTGTCACCTGTCTGTAAGTAGACTTAGCTTCCATTAAAGGTTATGCATCACCTTTTCTTAGATACAAGAAGCGGGGCTCCGAGGAAAAAAGGCTAGGAACCACTGGGTTAGAGCATTGATGCCCTCAACAAAGGGGGTTCATACAGCAACATCATTATGCAGAAACCTATATCAGGTCATGTGGGAAAACATATGTACTTTGAAAATTTCAATGTTCAGATTTGAATACGTAAGAAACTTCATGGAGAGGCTACAGAATAAAAAAAAATAATAATAATGGCACCGCCCTGTGACGTTCTCTCTGTGTTATATGTGGTTTCAAAGACTACAAAAGGTTGTGTGGGAAAGTGGTGCTAAAAATATCTCCAAACCTTTAATGATCCATTATTAGAAGCTGTATTCATCGATCAGGTCGTTTTTGTTCTGGCAGACTACCCTGCATCTGCATCATCTTCCTCAATCACAGGGAGCCGCCGTTGACAGTTAACACCACTGTGGTATGATACTCTGGCTGCTTGTTTGTTTCACATACAGTACACAGAATTAAATGAGCGATATGTAGCAACTGCATGTGCAAAAATGAGTACTGCAGTCCTAATAGCAAGTTGGAGCCATAGACTGTATATTAAGGTTGAAATCTTATTAATATAAGATCTTTTGTTGAAGCAAGCTGTCTAAACAGGTTGGAAGCCTGTTATCATGAAAACAAAAGCCCACCACTCCGAAAATACAATCTTGACTTTAATTTAAGTGGCTGCTTGTCTCACTGCCTGACAGACTCCATTAAAATACTGCTCAATTCAACTGTTATAAACATCTACGCCCTCTACAAGATAATTAATGATTTCTTACAACTCACAAGCAGACACTTACTGATTCTGCAGAAATTTGGCATGGCTTTGAATTCTAATTAATGTGAAACGGGCAAAACAATAACAGTTATACGAGGGATGGAAGGGTCAGGGAGGGAAAGGATCCAGCCACCACCTTTGGGACACGCTCTTTGTTTGACCTGGCCCTTTCCAGCAATTAGCTGTTTCCAGACAAAAGCGTGAGACCTTCTTTTTGAAGAAATATTCCTAAGCCATATGCAACAATGCTGAAAGTCTCAACCAAAATTATTTCGTATAAGAGAGCAAATTGGATATTACGATATATAACATTTATTCAATAATGCTGCCTTGAAATAACACTTGATGCAACGACACACGAGCAGTGTAATGTTGCCCCTCCTCCACTGCTGTAGTGGGTGTAGATGAACAGTATCTGGCTCCAATGTTCTCTCTGTCTAACAAACAAGAACAGCACTGTCAGCTACTGCTGGTAAGGATTTAAAAGCCTTCCATGGCACCATGTAATTACTCTGAATATTATGTGTCATCCTAGCTCCCGCATTAAAAGCATGTCAGGAATCACCCTGTGCAGTTATAAAACTATTAACGCTCATTTAAATGTCTCTTCATCCCTCCTTCCCATCCTCTTTCACTTTTTAAAAAAAAAAAAAACCTCTCCTATCCCATAATCCTTTCTTATCTCTCTTTAGTTCATCACTCCTTGCATGGTCTCTTCTCGCACGTTCAGCTGTTAAAGCAGTTGATGGGGAATCCACGCCATCAGTCAGTTTGTCTGATTTCGTCCTGTTTTTAACCACACAAGAACATTTTCACCACCACCTCCACTGGAAATGTTGTGTACTTGTAGTACAGTGGTACGCCCAGGGGGGGATGGAGGGGATACGTCCAGTCCCAAGTTTACGCAGTTTACAAACTGCATACGTCACTTTTGTTTGGTGAGAATGAGCGCTGTAGTGCTGGGCCAGTCAACACATTTACATCTCAGGCAAACACTTCATCACAAGTTAGGTAATGATATTACTGAATAAATGACATGTGTGCCGATTTTGCCTGTGGATTGAAATGAATCAGATAAGAATCTTAGTGATGGTGCAACTAAAGTTTTTACTGTGAAAATAAATGCTCGTACCATAAAACACACATTTTTAGAATGGAGTTTGGTTTAATAGTCTGACCACCTGAAAGAACACTGGAGCAGCAGTTATTTTAATTAATAATTCATTATAATAATTAGTCAATAATTCACATAAATTGAGCTGACCTACCTTCTGATAATGAACACAGGAAGTACTATTATTACTTTTACTTATCTACCGACCTGTGACTCTCATAGTAAAAGTCAATGTCACCATTGTCCCCCACTAAACTGTAACAAGATCAGCACCCTTGGTGGTACATACAAATTCCTTATGGTTGCATTCACCCTGCTGTGAAATATCCTAACATCTACTTCTGGGATTGGCATAGATTTTATAGATATTCAAGGTTTCAAGACAGTATAACACTTTACGACATGACCCACAATGTGCAGTGTAATTATTTGCACTGACATTGTGCTAAGAATACATACCAACACATACATGCAGGAGCAAGGAAACAAGATGTAAAGTTAGGGAACAAGGGCCTAATAATCTGGGAACATAGAATTTTCTGTTTAACGGGTACATATTGTATTATTATGATGTACGGCAGGGCTATTCAACTTCAACAGAGCGGGGAAAATAGGAAAATTACTGGGGGTTCATGGGCCAGACATAAAACTTCAGTTATTTGCTACAAATTACTCTGATAGAATAATGTTAATAGATTCTTTATTACTTGTTGTCAGTGGTAAAGTACATATATATGTGTCAATCCTTCACTCTGGAAATGATGATTTTCTCAATCAACTTTAAGTCTACTAAGCTTAAAGACATTTTTAAGCTTGTTGTTAGCTTAGCTAATGAGTTAGCATAGCTAATGTGAGTTTCCACGATGCCAGCACCAGTGCAGGCCTATTTCTATAGTAGCCCAAAATGGAAAAACCAAACACTTGATAAAGGAGTTTTGTGGCCACCATAGTTTCCTATACTGTATGCTTGGAAGGGGAGGGTGTGGTGAGGTGTTTTCTGCATGCTCACTGATAGATGCCACTAAAACCTACATACTGGCCCTTTAGGACAATCAAATTTAAAAATAATGGTTAATGATTTTGTGATTTTTGGGAACAATTAAGTAATAAAAGCTTTTGAAACACAAAATAAGTTTGTGAATATAGTTGTAAGATGGTTAATGTCAAACACAACAAGACTTTTTAATCCAATAACTGTGGTGGATGTGGCGTTTTCGGAACATATGACCTCCTGAGTGTGAATGTGCTCCAGACTTTCAGAAAAGTATACTTTTAATAGGCTGTATTAAGATACTTTTTACTTATATTTATACATTTATATTTATACTACATTTACTATAGCTAACATTAGCAACCAGAAATCAAGAGACAAAACCCATAAATGGAACATACACAAAAATGGGCAGCCCACATAAGGTCAATGGATGAGAGCAGCCCATGCGGGTACTTTGGTCCTGTATCATGCTTCCACTCCTTTTTGGGTGAAAACTACCACTCTATTTGTCTCGCGGCCAATAACAATTCTGAAGTCTTTGCCAGTTTAAACACATAAAATAAAAGAATATATTGTTTTTGAGCTATGAGGAGCTCAAATCCTATGGCCAGTCATAGGATTTATAATTTCAAAAATAGAGGTTGATGATGTCGTTTCAGTCTGTCACCTTTAAAGTTTAAGAATGACCCCACTGGAGATGGTAAAACCTGACATACAGTATATATCTGATTAAATCTCCAGGCAGCGAATCTCTGACTATTTTTTTTTTTTGGTGGCAGCACTTTAACAGTGTGTGTTTTCACCCTAAAGGTCAAGCAACATTAAGTATGGCTGCTCTCATCCCTCATCATCATGCGTTCTTAAAATTTCAATAACATTAGCATTGTCATTGTGAGTAGGCTGGAATGCTGATGTACTGATGCTGGGCCTCAGTACAGCCTCACAGAGCCACTAGTAAAGCTGTTACGGCTTGATTCCACCAGACACGGCTGCGTCGTGCTACGGCTGTGCCACATCAGCCGGGGCTGATCGCGGGCTTTCTACACAAGGCTTGTGATTCCACCAGCAGCGCCTCAGCGTGTCCCAGAAGCGGCTCTTCCCCTCTGCTTCAAATACGCACCGGGTCTGTTTTTGACGGATGCCATGTCAATTAGCACAGAGCAAATCAAGCGGACGGGAGAGTCAGACACAGGGGGAAAAAAAGCAGAGAAAATCCAGTCAGTTTTCAAAATAAAAGACCCTGTGCAGACTTGTGATCCTAAAGACACACGGAGAAGAAACTATTAAACTATGCAACCTACTTATTCATGGCAGAAGCACAAAAAGCGAGGAAGAAGGACCAAACCAACCAAATCTGAGGAAGTAAACGTAATCGGGG
>JAJHUR010076619.1:0-15000 GCA_027495735.1 Lutjanus campechanus | reverse complement strand
TTTAATTTTCTGCTACTTTAATATATCTAAGAGGTTAATACTTATTCATTTATTCATTTTCAGATTTTAACATGTAACATATAATAATCTAAAAGTAGAGTACTTTTACTTTTGATACTTTTACATTAAAGTTATAATATGCAGCCTAACATTTTTGCAGTAAAATGTCTAAAAATGTGAGATATATGTTATATATTTTGTTGAGTTGTGTACATACACGATCCAAAATGTTTCCAACGATGTTCAAACGCAGACAATTACATAATTTATTCAAGGTAACAGTGCTTTACTGCAGCAAACGTCCAGGAAAACTTGGGATGTGTCAGATACACCAGAGAGCGACGGAGGAAGTCGACAAACGTGACTAAATGTATCGTGAATAAAACTTTAATATTACCTCGTCTATAAACATGATGTCCCTCAGAGTCGTGTCAGATAGAGTTAAAAAAAAAGAAAACAACAACTCCCATGATCCCACACTAATTCACAATGTCATCAAACTTTTTAAATTATTTTGTGTGGGTGCAAGAAACCCCTGGCGGCAGAACTTATATACTATATTATGTATGTTGAAGTTTTAAAGGGCTTTTGAACCGAATGATTTAACTGAAAACCAAAGATAAAGTCTGATGAAGTAATTTTCTAAAAACACGTTCAACCAAATCAGCACACACCTCCATGAATATATCAGCAACTGATGGTTTTGGGACTGATGTTTGCCAGTGACATCATCCAGTGCAAGTTTAATATCTTATTAAATATATTTAATATCTTTAGCAAACACTGAACTCAAAGTTACTCCTATACATGAAACATTTTCATCACTTTGACACTTTGGATAAAAGCAGCTCTCAGATTAATTAGATTTAATTTAATGTGATGTTTTTAAAAAACACAGAAAGTGGAAGAATAACTGTCAGTTCTAATCACCTGTTGTCCAAGTTTATAAACAAAGAAAATATTTAAATATTATCTAAGCATGTAAACAAACACAGGTAACCTCTTCATGTGAGCTGCTGGAGAAAAAAAAATTGTAAACAATCGTTTACGGCTGTCTGGATGAAAAAATATTTGTTATTAGTCTCATAACAATAATGTGCTACAATTATCTTTTTGGACGACTAGCAGCTGATTCTACTGTTGAGTTATGAACTACTTCTCAAAGGGCCGGTAAATTTTGTTCTTTTTTTTTTGTCAAACCTATCAGTTTATGTCAAATCTGCTCATGCAACAACATGTCTTAAAACCAAAGGTTGTTCTCTGTAACACGGCATCAGGTGTTAAAAGAAAAAAGAAGTGGATCAGTGAAGTCCTGAGCTGGACCAAGAAAAACGATGAAACTCTGTACTGTGACTCCCAGAAGTATCAGAAAATAAACAAGACATTATGTGGCTTGTATCAGCTGGCAGGATAAAGTCTGTGCTGTGGTTAAGTGGAGCTGCTTTGTTAAAACTTTGTAGCTAGTAATACAACTAGTAATAAACTAGTAAACTAGTAATAGCAATAGTTTGTGGTTGTAGAATATCACCAACACTGTGGTGCTACTGCATCAAAGCCTGATGTAGTTCTACAAAGACTGGACTGTGGGATTTCTGGTCATTTTGTACAGGACCTGCAGTTGTTCATCTTTAAGTAAAATGTTTTGTTTATTGGCCTGTACACATTTTCTCTGTACAGTAAGGAAAGATTTATAATGGGAACATTTATGTTTTCTCACTTCACTAAACAGAAATCTACACAGTTTTGAAAATGCACTTTTTCTGTTGTCTGGATTTGCGATCATTGGTGGAGGCGTTTAATTACAAAACTGTGTGGTCAGTCTTTGTTTGTTCATGTTACTGCCCAAAGAAATGCAAACACAAAAAAAATGTTTGGTTCTACTTGAGAAAATCAAAGACATATGCATGTCTGTGCTTTTTTTTCCCTCTCTTTTTATCATGAACCTTCCTCCTCCTACTCGTCTTCCTCCTCTTCTTCATCCGTCTGTGCTGTTCTGGGAACATCATTAACCAGTCCATCAATAAACAGCTAGTCAGGCCAATCAGTGGGATGCACACACACACACACACACACACACACACAAACCTATCCTGAGCGGATGGTGCATCTTCACAGACCTGGAACGTTCTGCAGGTCAGAACCGGAGCCACCGGCCCTGCGGGAGGCCTGACCGACCCGACGGTGGAGCTCCAAACTGGGGCTCAACTCTTGGTTCACCTCCCCTGTTTTTCTGGATGAAAAAAGAAAAAAAAACAACATTATGGGTCATGTCGAATACACACACACACACATTTACACCAACACACACACAAATTCTGTAGCATGTGTAAACATACTGTACGCACCAGCATGGATCACGGCCAGTTCATGAGCCTGTGACGGTCGTCCAACCATAACACACACACAGAAAAACACACACAGAGGAACACACACAGGCCACACGCGACACTCACACGCACTTTCTGTAAAAACATACAGAACTGTACAAACACGGCGAACTCATGAGCGGGAACGAACGCACACGAGAAAATTCCATCTTATGGTTTCAAAGGCCCCATTCAGTGACAGTCAGCAGAGATTGAAGCATTTTGATGGTCAAATATTTGAGTCTGGAGAAACAAAAGCTCCAAAAAATTTAGAGAAAAACACAAAATACTTCAGATTAGTAACATTTCATGACTGACCACTGATATAAACTGCTGCAGTACTTTAAAAAAAATAAGATTTTGGAAGAAAAACTCATAAAAACAGATGACGCAGGCAGCCAGGTTGGTCTCAGATGTGCAGAATATTAATATTTCTCCATAATAACACATTCATTGTCAGCAGACCATAATAATCAAAAAGATAAGGCTTGCATGTCGTCTTACCTGTCCAACAACCACCCACAAATAATCTGCTGCATTTATTATCCTGATCACTTCTGCATATGCACAAATATCCTGTTTGAGCAGCCAATCAGCTCGCAGAAAATAATCCTGCAATCAAACCAAAGCTGGAGAGAAAAAAAAGGAAAAGTCACATCTGAGCAACGGAGCAGCTAATAGTAAATAACACGCTCTCATTTCCCAAATTCAGCGTCGAGAGAGATGAATGAGTCCTCTCCGGTTACACTGTGTGTTCACACGGCTCGAACAGATGGTGACAAAAACGAGCGAAGCAGCACAAGTTAAGATGAGTTGTTTAAAAAACACTGAATTAAAATGATAATTACAGAGAACAATTAGCAGCATCTGTTGAGTCACACAGATAGAAATGAGTCAGTTTCAGGTTTCACAGCATCACAAGCAGTGAGTTTGTCTCCTGTTTAGGAACAAAACATGGAAAGAAAATTGGGAAATTGATCGATTATCAACAAGTTATCAGTTCTTAGTGAAATCTGGCTAAAATGCTTTGTAGCATGTTGGATTGTTAACAGTGATTTATCATTCAGTTAGTTTTTAATTCAAGCTTATATAAAGTTTTTTTAGTTATTTATTTTAGTTTTGTGATTAATAGGGCTGCAGCTAATTATTATTTTCATTATCAATTAATCTGTCGATAATTCTCTCGATTAATTGATTAGTTGTTTGGTCCATAAATAGATTAAAAATGTTGATCATTGTTTTCCAAACATCCTTTTGAGAAGCTGAAATCAGAGACTTTGGATGTTTTTTCTTTAATGAAAAGATGTGTTTATTTTCAATTAATCAATTATCAAAATAGTTGGTAATTAATGTAATAGTTCACAACCAATCAATAAATCAACTTATTGTTGCCACTCTAATGATTAATAGTGTTTTTTCTCTCATTTTTGGGGTAGTTAGTCAAATTCAACTGTGGTATTGTCAGTTATTTTGATTTTATATGTAAATTAATTGAATTTACTTCAGTGTATTTTAATGTTAAATATTACTGTCCAGTGAAAAAAGACAAAAAACTAAATGAACAAACAAAAAGTGTTAAAGCTTCAGGAAAAATAAATAAATAAACTGGCTTGTTCAGCAGATGCTCTTTATTTTTATGTTCATGATGATGATGATGATGATGATGATGACGACTCATTGTCAGATGAAGTTCTCGCGTCACAGCAGCTTCATTTGCGACATCACAGAAAAGTCAAAAGTTCAGACAACAAACAAAAATACAAACGATTAACATAACATCACAATCACAGGAGACAACATTCAAGCGCCTTCGACGGACATTTAGTCTGAGATTTAAGCTCCATGTTGAATTTTAGAAGTGACAAAGGAGCTCCAACCCTCTAACTCTGGTTTGATGATGATGATTTGTGTTCGCTGAGTCAACTGGAGACAATTTTTGGCCAGCCTTGATAAACTATTCACAGAGTTTCTCCAGGATTTGTTCTAAAAGATTTTCATTTCATTTTAAAGTAGTGTACAGAGAAGTGCACCGTGTAGTTCTGACTGAACAGAAAAAAAGAGTGAAACCGCTGTCAGTTAAATCTGCGGCTCCCACACGTATCAAAGTGTCTTTTAGCGAACACTGAAACTCCTCATTTATGTATTTAAGAAAACTTTACTTCACTTTGTCACTTTGGATAAAAGCAGCTGTCAAATTAATTAGATTAGATTAAATGTGATGTTTAAAAAAAACACAGAAAGCAGAAGAATTGTCAGTTCTAATCAACTGCTGTACAAATATAAACCAGGATGTTTAAATCTTATCAAATCATGTAAACAAACAAAGTTAACCTCTTCACAGTAGCTGCTGCCATGAAAACTGTAAACATCTGTTTATACAACTGTACGTCTGGATAAAAAGATTTTTAATTAGTCTCATACTTTGACACTAATGTCCTTCAAGAATACAGCTGTTTTTTTGTAAACTGCTGTTAAATCTGTCAGTGTTTGTTTTTGGTTGTTTATGTTCAATCTGGTCGTGCAACAACATCTTTTAATAAAATACATTTTTCCTTAATATGTTTAAGTGTTGACATTATTAAATAACGCATAAAAAACAAGATTTTCATCGGGTGTGAAATTGCTCTTTAAGTTCTCATCACACAAACATAATGTGCATCACTGTTCATCACCGGGCGGACAAAATGCATTTCAGATTATTTTCTATCCGGTAATAAAGAGCAAATTAATCACGATAAAGTAAATTTGCTCCGTATAATTTTGCAAACAGCTGCTGTTCAGATGGGACGATAACGCGGGGTTAGACGGGTTAGAAAATTTAGAGAAACAAATCTAATCTAATGTGAAATTTGTGATTAGACATTTCATGAAGACCTCAAGTTTCCACTGCATTAAGTGGCCGTTAAACTGTCGCACAAATCTGCCCTGTGTGTATAGTTTGACAGAGTTTGCATTTTTTGGCACGACCTCTCAAAATAGAACTGGTGGGAAAAAAAACATCACTTCATGTCAGGACTTTTTCATGGTTAGAAAAGTCCAAAGTTCAACCTCAAAGCTCAGTTTCAATCCTGAATTTGTGTTATTTTAGGTTTACGGGTCGTAGTTTAAATTTATCATGTTTGAGCAAAACATGCAGATGCTCATAGTCTCTCTATGTTTGATCTGATCACAGCTGTGCAACTGATAAAGTTAATGCCATCAATTTAGTAAACAACATATTGATGAACAGTGTTGGGGGTAACGAGTAATTTACGAGTACTTGTAGGATTAACAAAGTAATTGTGGTGGTGGGTGTGGTTAGCAGTCAGCTGCAGAAGATAGAGAGGTGTGTAGGATGGCTCATGAGAGCAGCATCAGGTGAGCTGCAGCTGGTTTCCTAAATAAACTCTCCCTTTCTTATGCAGCAGCGTGCTGGCCCTCAGATGACTCCTGCTCCCACAACAAGAGGAACTCTGCCTGAGTTTTTGGTTACTTTTTGATCTGACCTGTGCTTGACTTGTGCTGCAGGAGCCGGGCAGCCGCGGACACGTCTTAAATTGTTGAGTTATGTTGTAGTCTTCTGAGCAGGAGACATATAATAAAGTATATTGTCTGAGAGCTGTGTGTCTGTGCTGGGGGGAACTCATGGAGGTAGGGAAACGGCTACAGTAGCATAACACACTGAGGTACTGAGGTAGTGGAGGCTAGACGAGACCAGGCGGCCGCAGCACGAGGTGGAGACAAAAAGCTGCAGTCAAGGTGGACAGTTTCTAGCAGACTTCAGAGAACATACAGGAAGAGACGCTGACATCCTGTTAGATCACCTGTAGTTTGCAGACCATGTTCATAGCTGAAGAGATAAAGTGCGTTCTTGATGGCTGATTGAAGTTGAAATAGAAGAGATCCCACTTCTGTTACATGGAATATTTGTTCTTTTATCTGCCTTGTAAAGCACTTTGAAACTGTTCATTTGATAAATCATATAACATTTATTATAATTATCAGCCACAAAATGTGCCTGTTGACAGATTAAAACTAAATTGAACAACATTAGACTAATATATCCAGCGTTACATATTACAATTAAACAGAAAATTAGTATTTTATACAACATGTGGTGTTTGTTGTCAAATTAAGAGCCAATCGGAGCCTGTCAGCTCATTGATCAGGTGATAGCCAGGTGCTTGCAGTCGGTGGAAAGCAACTGCGGCCGCCTTGATCTCGTGAGGTTACCGTTGCCTACGTGTGCATGACATCAGAGCAAGTCAGGATCAAGTCGGACACAAATCTAACCAGCATGCATTGTGCAGCGATCGCCGGTGAACGATTCTGCGCAGGTGTGGCTCATCTCGAACGCATCTATTATCCAGGACACCTACAGCACCTATAGGTGCTGGAGCCAAAAAGTGTTTGAAAATACATCAAAACTTAGCTGGTGCACAGAAATGTAACAGCCACCTGAGTAACGGTTAAAACTATATAAACCAGCTCAAAAATGACAATTACCAACATAAACCAGCAGGTTCTGAACAGACACATTACAAACACTAACAAAAAGTTACATTTTCATTTTGGAACATACAGCTGCAAACTCAGTTCAGCACAGGCATGATGGGAAATGTGGGCCGTCATTACCTGCTACTACCTGCTGCCTTTTATTGGGCATCGATGTTTATGTTGCTAATGTTGAACAAATAAACTTTAAGTATAAAAAAATGCCTTCTGTGTGGTGTAACCCATTACTCTACAAAGGCAGTAACATTGTAAAGTAACTTATTATTTTCAAATTAAAGTAACTAATAATGTGTAATATATTATATTTTAACATTTTCTGGTCAGCTGATGATATTTTCACTGGAAGGCACCAAGAACAAAGTTCCACAATCTCTCCTGCAGTTTGAATGTGCTGAAAGTTCAATTAAAACCTTTAAATCGATTAATTCTTTAAAATTCACTTGATGTTAACAATAAAAGGTTGGTTCAGCAGAGGAGAAATCAAACGTGTGTGTGATGGCATGTGTTGAACGCACACCCCTCCCTCAGTCAGTCACAGCTGCAGATAAACACAGCTTTCCTAGAGGGCGGTGATGATGATGATTGACGGGCAGAGGATAGTGTCAGTCATCCCTCTCTGTCTCCGTTAGATGATGTCATTGTGCTGCCCGGAACCTCGCTGATGCAGCAGATAAAGAACGATCAAAGGAGGAAGAACGAGAGCACGAAAGGCCGGCGTTTGCTTCATAACGGAGAAGGATGGCGGAGGACAGAAACACAGAAAGACTGAATGTTGATGATGAAACTGTCTGTATGCACATGTTTATAATCACAGGTCATGTGTTCATCTGTGCAAATGTTTACATGAAAGTTGAGATCTCTCTCTTCTCTTTCGGGCACAAAAGTGATACTACAAAGTATTATTCTCAAAGGTTTCCAAATCATGTTGACGCTACACTGACTTGTAATAGGATGAATGGTGCCTCTGTTATTCCCACTCTGCACTCTGTACGCCGGTTCTTGCACTATGTAACTCTGGTGGCCGGGTCGCAACAAGTGCATAACGCTTTCCAGCACTAAGACTCTTAACACCAACTATGTCACTGATTTTGGTGAAACAAGATCTAATTCAAAGAGCTTCGGACTGCTCGGAGAGGTAGACGTTCTGGCGGAGAACGACACAGATGTTGTGCCAGAAGAGCAGGCAACATATCCAGGCTCAGCATCTTACACACACCGTATGGCAGAGACAGATACAGAAGCCCAACAATTCCCACCACGAGCAAGCACTAATGCAACAGTGGTGAGGAAAAACCTGCTTTTAAAAAGGCAGAAACCTCGAGCAGAACTGGGCTCTCTGGGAGCGTCCACTGTGACTGAAATCGTGCAAGCACATATACACTCGAAGGTGTCCTGAAATAAAAAAAAACATCATGGAGGAGTTAAAGAACCCCACAATCCAGTGTTTCCGTCTCCTTAACTGAGTTAACCAAGAACTAGATGGCATTTTGGCGGGATTTGGAGTTCAAATTAACAAAAAAAGTGTCTCTTTCTTTGGACTAGAGACAAAGTAGTTCCGGCATGAAAATGCTTGCAGCAAGGTCAGTGGATTGTCTTGATTTCTAGAAAGACACGTTGCTTTTGAATTTTTCCAAGCGTCCCACTGTATTTGGGAGAAGTCAGACATCTCTGCAGCTGACATCTCGAAAACTATAGTTGGATAAGCAGCACTACAGGAGGAAAAATCAGTATTTTTCATTTGGGGGTGAATTGTCCCTTTAAGTATTTGGGACTAACCTTTATTTGTTTGACAAGAATATTATGTGAGAAGCTTTTATTTTGGAATCTACAACAACTCATTTATTGTTGTTGTTATAGTTCAGCACTGATAAACAAAAAAACAAAACAAAACACACACACACAAAACAGAAGACACTCCCTGGTCTTTCTGTCTTTGTTGGACTTTTCTCTCTCACTACATTTTCGCTTCCTCCTGTTTCGCCGCCCCGCTCCGCACTGAGGTGTGTGTTTATGTGCGAACAGGAAAAAAGGTATTAAAGTGTGATAATTGGAGATCTCATCCCCAACACCTGTCATAGACTATTCATCACACAGTGTTCCCCCTGCACACACACACACACACACACACACGTTAAAGATTATCCCTCTCTGATACGTTCCTGTGTTCACACAAAGAGCATTTAAAGCATGTCTATCCCAAGTGCATGTTTCAGGTACACAAACACACACACACACACACACACACAAACACACACAAACAGATACAAACATGCAACTGAAGTCCCAGAGCTGAGCAGATATCAGACAGGCATTACAGCTGTCATTATCACATGTAAAGGGGTTTGCACACTCACACACACACACGCACGCACACGCACACACAGATAAGTATGTTGGGTAAGAAGGCTTTTTCCTTCTGAGACATGGGGAATGGCAGGCTGCTGCAGGAAAAAACACTGTAACAAATAAAGTCGCACATCTCCCAGCTTACTGTTCGCCCTAAACACATGCACATTAAATACACACTTGCAGCATATATACAAACCGCCGCTGCCAATCTTAAACACAACCTTAATCCATCTTTTATCCTTCCACCCATCTCCCCCTTTTCCTCCAACCCCCACCTCTCTCTCTCTCTCTCTGTCTCTCTCTCTCTCTCTCTCTCTCTGCTCGTTTTGTGTTGACGTATCTATTTCACATGGCTTTTGGAAATGGGATTGTTGCCTCTGTGTGTGTGTGTGTGTGTGAGGGGAGGCCACCTATTTCATCTGCAGCAGAGCGTTTTTAATGCAAAATCTTAAGCAGCGCAGGACGATCAGCAGGATGAATCATCCATGAGTGAAGCTTGTTGGTAATGTAAAATAAATGTGTTCACAGATGCTCTGTGAAGTCTAATTTCCAGTAAGTAAATGATATGATACTTACATGTCTCAGACTAATTCTAATACCGTGAAGCAAAATACATTCTAAGGCAGCATTTTTCATTAATCAAACATTTTTAAGCTCAGAAATGTCCTAATAAAAACTACATTTAGCTGAAAATTTAACACTTCGAGTCCCAGAATTCCATAATAGGACTGTCGTGAGCGGTCATTTTGACTGTTTGAGTGCGAAACTCTATAATCCTTCATAATAAATACCCAATTAAGAGATAAGTTAAGTTAATTATGTATTTATCAATATAAACATAGATTAATCTAGAATTGGTCCTAACAAGAAACAATTAAATACAGTTTATAATATTATAAAACATTTTATTTTAACTTTTAGAACAAATTTCCTCCTAGAACCATCAATACAATGTATGTGATGTATGTATAACAATATGATATAATATCATAATATACTAATATTTCCATCAGGTGTCATTGGGTTTTTGTTCTGCTTACATCTTCTCCAAATCAGGCACTGCCTCTTGTTCTGGTGTCTGCAGCTGCAGCTGCTCCTTCTAATGCTTTTTGCTATTTTTGTGTTTGTTTGTTTTTTTTGTTTAATTGTGCAAACAAATTAACCAAAAATAAATAAAAAAAATTTTGTAGTAAGAAATGTGATTTGGGGTCAAAATTTGAGAGCGCAACAAAAAACAAAAAACTAAACAAAAAGTGTTCCCCAGTCTCACCTACTTAATTATCCTCAAATTCTTCAGTTCTACCTTTGAGGACAATTTAGTCCAATTATTTGGATTTTAATGTAGGTAAATAATGGAAATCAAACTTGCAAAGTTTCTTTGACAGTGATAGTTGCTAAGCAACCAAGATGCATCTCAAACCACACAAAAAAGTAAGAATGTAACGCTGCCATTCTTGTGTGGTCAGTCTGACCACCTGTGGTTGAAATAGGGGTTTATAACGAAAGAATAGGGGGTGAGAGAAACCATCACCAATGAAAAATGAACCTCCAACAAATTAATTAATTAATAGGTTTTGAAAGGAGGCGTGGCTAAATTATACGGGGTGGGGCTAACTCACAAGAAAAATGAAAAAGACATGCACATCCGCGAGCCCAGTGGGTTGGGTGCTGGATCACAAAAACACCTGAACAGAGAAGTTGCTCACACCAGACATTTATTTGTGTTTAGTTTTGAACTCCAGGCTCCTCAGGCTGAGGAAGAGCCTGAAGCTCGAAACGTCACGCAAATAAATGTCTTGAACCTGAGCTGTTTAGCGTGGAGCTAACTCACACCACTGAAGTAAGAACTCTGCTGAGGCCAACGATGCCCCCACAAGAGACGAAACAGCAAGAAATAGTTCATGAAATATGAAAGGGGCGTGGCTAAAGTTTAGGGAGGTGAGTCATAAGTCTTCAATGAAAGAACACGAACAGTTAATCAGCCGTCCTTCAGCTCATGAAACAACCTTTCCACAAAATCTTGAATCCGTTTAGAAGTTATGCGCCTTTGTGCAATAGGTGACTCCCATAACCACGCCCCCTCCCAACCAACTGGAATCAACACAAACACACACCTTCACACAACGCACACTTGACCGCCAGACCAAACGGTCGCAGCTAAAAACATTTTAGGAAAAGTCAGGCATTGTATTTTTTAATTTAACAAAATTATTGCACATATATCTAACTTTGAATTCTCAGTCAGTCTCACATACAAACATGATTCTAAATTAAAACCGCAGGCTGCTTTTGAGTGAAGACAATGAGGGGAAAAGAGGTAAAGAGGGCTTCTGCTCTCTACGATGCTCATTTCAATCCGGTTTCAAGTTTCACGTCTAATAACAATCGTTCTCCTCCTTCTCTCTCTCGTCTTTCTCCTGGGATGAGGCCCTCCAGACAACTATTTAGATGACCCCTGAACTTTGGGTTCCTGATTGTGAGACGATGAACAATCCTCGTGCAGCAGACGGACGCACACAAACGCAGACACAACTGGAAGTGAGAGGAACAGCAAAGAGGGTGGGCTTCCATCAAAGCTGAAGAAAGAGGTACATACAGTAAAAAATACACAGAAAGAAAGACGGGGGTGGGTGGGGAGGGTGAAAGACAGATTGGTTGGTGGTGGAAGTGAATGGAGAAAGAAAGAAACAGCTGTTCTTTAGTGTCCCTGTGAGGACATAATCAATTGTTTTCACCCGGGGAGCAATAAGTCAACGTCTCCCAGTAAAAGGCTGCCGAGCACATCAAACATAGATTTAAGGCCTGTTTCATGTCCATACTGGTAGAAAGTAGAGTATTACGTTTTAACTTATTATTAAGTCTAAAAGTATCTGTCTTTGTTGATGAGAGGAGGCCACATTAGCTCACACATGACATCACAACACACCAGCTCAGTCTGTTCCAATAAATCATGACCAGGCTGATTTAATCAAGACCTGTCAAAATCATATTTAAGACTTTTTAAGGCATATTATGGCCTAAAATTCTGATATTATTCTGATTTAAGACTTTTCAAGGAACCCTCGTTCCAGTGGTTCCAACATGAGATGATTAATGATTTACGAACAAAGAAAAAACAAGATTCTGATGCAAAAATATGGATTTATTTTTCAGTCTTTTCTCTAATCTTGTGAAATATTGGGTAGTTTTAGTTATTTTAGCCTCAGTGATTTAAACGAAACAATGTGAGAAGTTTGAAGTAAGAATGTGAAAATATTCTCCTTTCTTCTAAAACTTTAAACTCTAAAACTTGTGTTGCATTGCATCGCATTGCTCTGGTTGCGTTGGTCTGGTTGCGTTACGTTGCGTTGCTCTGCATTGTGTCGCTCTGTGTTGCTCTGGTTGTGTTGCGTTGCGATGCTCTGTGTTGTGTTCCTCTGCGTTGTGTTGCTCTGCGTTGCGTTGCGTTGCTCTGGTTGTGTTGCGTTGCGTTGCTCTGTGTTGCGTTGCGTTGCTCTGCGTTGCGTTGCGTTGCTCTGCGTTGCGTTGCTCTGCGTTGCGTTGCTCTGCATTGTGTTGCTCTGTTTTACTCTGGTTGTGTTGCGTTGCGATGCTCTGTGTTGCTCTGCGTTGCATTGCTCTGCGTTGTTGCTCTGCGTTGTGTTGCTCTGCGTTGTGTGCTCTGGTTGTGTTGCATTGCGTTGCTCTGTGTTCCGTTGTGTTGCTCTGCGTTATTTTACTCTTTGTCACGTTGCTCTGTGTTGCTGCTCTGCATTGTCAAATGCTACATTAGCCTTCATAGCATGTTATATCACCTTAAGTTAGGCTACATTACAACAGGAAAACGATACTATTGGATATGACAGGATACAACAGAATTAAATAGAATCAGTTCAGAATAGAACAAACACTGATCGCACAACTTACTGAAGATAAGAGTGTAAAGTGATCTGAGGCACTTTCATAATAAATTTAAAAATCATTTATTCAATCACGGATACACCAACACGTCAAACCAAGTTTTTATCAGGACATAAAGATTAAATTTGTGTTGTCGTGATACTGGAACTTTTTCGATACAATACCTCGAAAAAAATATTAATATTTGATTCCATCTTTGAAACTCCTGAGAAAAACTGACTCAACGTTGAAGGCATAAGATTTTTATTATTAGATAAATGACAACTGATATTCAAGGAGGGCAAATGAGACGAGTGATGAGAAGAAGACGGCACTGTGAGTGAGAGGAGGCGGGACTATGTGGGCACTGCAGCGGTGTGTGTGTGTGTGTGTGTGTGTCTGTGTGTGTCAACCCGCTATCAGAGACCGAGACTGAGAGTCTGCAGCTGGAACCAGAGTATCTATACTGTGAAAAATTAGTATTGAAAGCATTTCAAATGGTCAGTATCGATATTTATCTATATTTTTGACAACATTAAATAGAACATGATAGTCAACACAACACAAATTTGATACTATTCTACAGTTTGTTCAAATTTTTTGTATTAATAGAAAAAATAACTTATTTAAAATAATCTGTTCACTTTATTTAAATTCGGACCAGTTCGTGCTGGTTGCCACTCGAACCACTTTCCAAACTTGAGCACCGACTGTACTAACTCGGCCTAAAAGTCCTTTTCTTACATCCTGCACCAAGCTGCCATGTCAGGGCAGCGGGGTCTCTCTATTGCCTCCCCTCCCGTCTCTCTCTCCCCTCTGCTTCCCCTCGTCTCTCATCCTCACCGCTGGAGGTGAAAGGTCGCCGAGTCTTTCGGAAGCATCCTGTGTGGTGATGTTAGAGGGCAATGTTATGCTCCCCAACGGGACAACACCGCACGTACACACGCTCTCCAACCTCACTGGTCGGTCGGCCTGCTTGGGGGAACTAATTGTTTTTAGATGAGGCAACTTGAGGAGAGGCTCCGGAAGGGAGGACATGAGCAAAGGACTGAGGGAGAAGAGGAGGAAAGCAGAGGGCTATAAATTAACAATGTGCCGGATATTCAGTTTCCACATGGGTTTTGGTGAGAAAACTGCAGACACTTTATCTCTTTTTTTTCCTGTCTCTTGGTGCCCCTCAACTGGGCCACACACACACACACACACACACACACACACACACACACACACACACTTCAGCCTGAAATATATTGTGATGCATTTTCTAAAGTGTCCAGTTGTCCATCTAGTGAAATTTCAATGATACCCACCTCTAAGAGCCACTCTGCAAAACAAACCACTCAATAAGCTGGAGGTAATGGAGACTGCAGGTCAGGCTTTACAGCAATATCATTACCATACACACTCTCACACACGCGCGCACACAGCCCCATTGTCTGGGCAGTACTTATTAGTGCCCATGCTAACAGAGTTTGTCCATAAGTGACCTTAATTAAGTGGCTAGCACCATTAGCTGCGGAGCTAAGAGGCTAAGAGCCATCCATCTGCATGTGAATGTGTGTGTTTTTATGATAATGGCTTTGTTGAGGTGTGTACCGGAATACTAACGACGGGCTGCGCGCAACCCAAAATGGATAAATAGGCAGCTGAAGTTGAGCGTTGAAGAGGGGATGGTTTAGATAAGTTACTCATTGTGAGAAAGACAAAAACAGGGAGCAATGCCGAGGGCTGCTTTAAATGCAGGTTAGCCCCATTTACAAGCACAAATGCACTCGCGCACACGGCACTCAGCATTTTAAAGCGCCTTTCAGTTTGCCCTATCATTTTTCATTAGTTACGAAAACAAGGAATCTAATCTCAGCAGGTTTTCAGGAACAAAATAATTGTGTCATTGAAACAATAATGACAAAAA
>JAJHUR010076618.1:0-13856 GCA_027495735.1 Lutjanus campechanus | reverse complement strand
ACTCGTCCACATCCTCTCCCTGCTTATCTGCCGGCTCGTCTCGCTCCTCCTCACATGCCACCATCATCATCATCATCATCATCATCATCTCTCCTCGCAAACAGACGCACACTGATGCTGTTCAGCAGGAGCGCCGGCTTATTATGGACACCGCACTCAAAAAAAATGACTGTTTGCACTGTGTGTGTGCAGCCTGCTAAATGTTCTCACACTCTTAGAATAAAGGTGCTAACTAGAACCGTAAAGGGTTCTTATCCGTAAAGGAGAACGCTTTTTGGTTGCTGGTAGAACCTTTTATAAAGGCTCTACTTAGTTCAAGTTCAACCTAGAACTCGAGTTATAACTTAAATCATCTGTGACAACTTAGTTTCACCCAGAAAACCCTTCCAAGGTGTAATGGTTCCACCCAGAACCCTCTCTGGACCTTCCATCTTTTAAGGGTGCTAGCAAGAATCCATCTAGGGGATTCTAGCAAGTACCTTCATATATCCCAAGGGTTTTATCTAGAACCCACCCAGGGGGTTCTAATGAGAATCTGTTTATATCCCAATCATTTTATCTAGAATTCAAGAGAGTTCTATCAGGAACCTCTTTATATTCCAAGGGTTTTATCTAGAACCCAGCCAGGGGATTCTCGCAAGAACCAGTTTATATTCCAAGGATTTTTATCTGTAATAAATTAAGAGAGTGTTATCAGGAACCTTTTTATATTTCAAGGGCTTTGGCTGGAACCCACCTTGGAGGTTCTACATAGAACCTTTTTATATTCCAGGATATTTATCTAGAACCAGGGGGGTCTAATGAGAACCCTTTTATATTATGGTACACAAAAACAAAACAAACCCCAGATGAAAGAGTTCTTCAAGGATTTCAACAGTCCTTGAAGAACTCTGTCTTCCAAAATCCAGTTCTTCAGAGGCAAGTGGCTCTGAATAGAACCTCAGCCCTTTTGGAACCCTTACTTCTGGGAGTGTACTGTATGTGCATGTGTTTTTAGCATGTGCACATGTGTGTTTTCTTCTACAATTTACAATCCCAGAGGACTTCATATATGACAGAATGTAAATATTCACACACTGTATTTTATCCTAAAATGGCCTCTGCGCCGTCAGGAACAAATATGGCGCGTTTAAAAACATACATCTGACATAAAGAAATCCTTGTTCCGCTGCCAGATCATGTCGCAGGTTTTTTTTCTCCGTCTATCAGAGCAGGGAGTGAAGATTTTTTTTCCAGACGTGTCAACGTGTATTTTATCCCCCCGCTTATACACTCTTTTCATCTGGCCTTGTCCACCTCTGATGACATCAGAGCACGTACGGGGTGGCTCTTTGCCGATCAAATGACCACGTGTGAACGCAAGTGGCGGCCTGGCAATTGTCCCGTCCATCAGCTCGTAAATGTCATCAGAAGGATGTGGGACGTGGCAGCTTTGGGACAGATGAAACATGTTGAGAGGACTTTTATCCCGCACAGTGGGACACAGTGGGCGGCTGAACTTTCCTCCTGGTCTGGGACGGTTATATAAGTTAGAGCCTGGTTTCTTTAACTAGCAGTTGGGGCCTCCTTGGGTTTGCAGGCCTGCGTCTGGTCAGGTCCCCACATGACGAGTGTATTCAAGTGTGAACTGGAGTCCATGCATAGAAATGTGATATTACCTCTTACACTGTAAAAGTCTGACGCTACAAAAGTTAGCTCAGTGGTTTTCATTTACAAATGTTGGTATATAGACGGTTCTTTCCATGGCTGGGTCAGCTCCAACAACTGTGTAGTTAGTTATGGTTCCATTACAGTGTCATGAAAGTGTTTATTTCTGTTTGTGGAGTTGATTTGGGCAAAATGAAAATAAAACGGTGAATTCAAGAAGATATAATTGCGCTCCAATAGCTGTGGTGTGTGCAAGCAGCGAGTTTGCCCCATTACCAACACTACGTAGGTTCATTAGTCCAGTAAATTAACAAATAAACTCATAAAATGTCAAGAAAGGAGATATTCTTACAGATGTTTTCTATATTAAACAGAAACACATGACTGTAGCTCTCTGAATTCAAGTTTCTCTCTTTTTTAGTCTCTTTAACTCATAAAGACGCTTCATTCAAACTCGACAGATATTAAATAAAACCCAGCAGAAACCTCTCGTTTCGTCCTTCCACTGCTTCAACACTCACCGACTCCGGTTTAGTCTAAACAAATCCATAATTCAGCGAGATGGATGTGAAAATATTCTGGCCCTATGCTGTTTTGCTCGCACTTGTTCCTCAGCTCAGCTGGTGTGAGAGTCTGACTGAGCCGCGGCTCCCACTCCTCCTTTGGAGGCAGATCATTGCTTTAGCAAAATAAAATGGCAAAAATCGAACCAAATATATCCATTTTTTGGAACGGTAGAGCCATTCTCAACACACAAGTTGAGGAAATTGAAAGGCAGCTGTCTTAACCAATTTATGAGTTTTAGAAGTCAAACTCTTAAGGTCCTGAGAAACACAAAAAATCTGTATTTCAAAAATAAAGTGAATGATGCCAGAAATAGTGAAAAATCCGATGTGATGCCTGTAAATGTCAGTCCAAACCAAAGATATGCAGTTTAATACGATATAAAAAACAGAGGAAAAGCTGGAAATCTCTCTCTGTCTGAGAGGTTGAAAACAGAATTTTATGCCATTTTTGCACGAAAAATAACTTTGATGATCAATTGGCAACCAAAATAGTTTGATATCACTTTGGTCCAGTTGGCAAAGTGAACTGCAAGATTTACCGGGCCAACATATGTTTCTAAAACTCAAAGATTATATTTTAAAAGATTACAGGTCAACAAAAGTCCTCCGTCTCCCTGTCTGGACTCAAATCAGGGACGTTGCGACTGTGCCGCCTGTGAGCGGCAGCAGGACATAAATACTTTGTCTACAGCAGAAGCAGAAGATTTATGTGAAAAATCTGTTTCCAGTGTTATCACATCATAAAAGTCCTTTGCAATTTTTTCCCCCCCCGGATTCCGTCTCCAATCTGAAGCCAGTATACGCCACATAAATAGTTTTGAGATTCTTGTTAGGGAAAAGCTTTATTTCGGCAACACGGGCAATTTGGAACAAAAAAAATCGTAGCCAGGGACCTGATTAGCGTCGTATCCAGCAGTGCGGTGGGAGCTTAACGGCGGATTTCACAGACTAACTTTGCACATATTCAGACCCCTTCATACAAGCCACATATAAACCACATACACTCGTACCTAATGATCTGGATTATTAGAGCCCACCCACTGCATGAGTCTGGTCCACTGTCTATCTGTTTGATCAGCTAATTACCACCATTATACACACACACACACACACACACACTTCACCCAAGAGACTGGTTTTATGCAGGGAGCCGCTGGGCTTGAGCCCCCTCCTCTCTCCCTCTTTTCTTCTCCTCGCCGCCCCTCTTCCTCTATTTCTCCTCTTTATTCTGTCCTCAAAGCAGCCTTGGCAGCGTGTGAGTTATTGAAATAAAACAAGGTCTGGAAAAAAAAATGTGCATAAATGGCCTTGAGACTTGTTAAATTCATATCAGTCTGCAACATGGCTCTCCACAAGATTGCTGGTCATCGGGGCTAAACTGCAGCGTAGTTTCACGATGAAGGTGAACGATGAAGTCGGCGAGTTTGAGTGGGCAGGAGCTGCAAATTTACAGCCACTTGATTTTAAAACTGTCACTTAAAACGTACTTTATTTGGCAAAGTCCCGCAGCGTTTGGGCTTTGACCTTGATCCTGTGGCACCGCTGCCGCTCTCTGAATTTTAACAACCGAACCATGACTCAGCAATTACCAGCTGTGTGATGTAATTGTGTTAGCATGCCAGCGCCATGCATTTAGGGATGGCATTTTGTTCTTGTTCCCTAGGAGATAAATCCTGGAGACTTTTATATAATCCTGTGATTTTCCCAGGTTAAAATGTTCACTTGTTCTGTTGTTTGGCACAACATGTCCTATAGACATTCATGATCCCCAGATGTATCCTACTGACTGATATATCTCAACTACTATTGGATGAATTTCTATTAAACCTGGTTCAGACACTCACGTCCTCATCTGGATTAATTGTAGAACCTTTGATGATCCCTTAACTTCTCATCAGGGTCAACATTTTAACTTGTTCGGTACTTTAATTTATGACCAAAAACCTGCAAAACTAACGGCCTGCATGCAACAGTCAACTAGTTGTTGCATTTGTATGATATTAATGTCATTGATTTAAATATACATTCATGGGGCACAAAGCAAGCCATCTGTTAAATGCTAACGGCCAAAAGGGTAATGACTCTGAATGCATCTGAACAACCAGCAAGCAGACTTGAAAACTGTGTTAATTTTGCTCAGCGGGCCCTTTTTAACACTGGAGCATGGTTACGTTAGCATGTATGCAGCAGGTCAAAGGTTTGTATAATTGCAGGCTCTTGAATTTGAGGAAAACTGCTCTTCACCCTCTAAACTCACCACTCCCCCCCCCCTCATCTCTCCATCTCATTCTAACTAACATGTCTCCTTTTCACCTTCTTCTCTCCTCCTCCCTTTTCATCTCCCTTTTTATGTTTTCCCGTCACATCTGCGCCCTCTCTTATTTCCTGGCCTCCCATCTCCTTCATTTCTCCTCTGCGCCGCTGCAGAAAGAATGATGCACGTTTCCTCTCTGTTAATTATCATAATCGATGATGGGCCCGCCGCTGTGTTACCCGTAGTGCTGCTTCATATGCTCTCTCTGACTCAGGGGAAATGCATTACCACCTCTGGAGCAGTTCCTGCTCGGAAAGATTAGGGTCATTACCTGGCAGCGGGGCCTGGAAATCCGCTCTGTGCATTATAGCCTTAAACTTTAACCTATATCAGGTAACTCTAAAAAGCAAAGAAAACAAACAAGCAGAGCCATTAGCAGTTTCTTTGGCTATTGTGTTCCTTACCATAGAGAGTCAGAATACTACAGCAAAGCCAAGACATACATTTGATACCTTTTTATAATCTTTCATGACAGATTTTCTTCAGGCAGTTTCATTTATTTTATATACAGTTCAGTCATTTTTCTTGGATTTAGCTCCACGGTTCATGTTGTTTGGTGTGTAAGAGTA
This sequence comes from Lutjanus campechanus, assembly GCA_027495735.1. Classification (NCBI taxonomy): domain Eukaryota; kingdom Metazoa; phylum Chordata; class Actinopteri; order Lutjaniformes; family Lutjanidae; genus Lutjanus; species Lutjanus campechanus. The sequence continues at coordinate 8,760 of JAJHUR010076618.1, read as the reverse complement.
GACAGCCAGAAGGGCTGAGCTGGAATTCCCCCTCTGTAAAGCCATGTGCTGCTGCTGCTGCTGCTGCTGCCTTGTGTTTACTCATCTTATAAAACTGCAGTTTTACATTTCCTTCATTTACTTTCAGCCCGTTTAAAAGACAGCTAAGCAGAACGAGCTGGATGGCGTCTCCAAACCGCACTGCTGGGTTTCTAATTTTAGCGGATCATCAGGAAATATTCCTTTTACTATCTCTGCCTCTTTTCTGTGTCCACAATCATTCAATCTTTCATCCACAGTCATACATCAGTGGCTCAGCGGTGTGTACATGGAAAGCTCTTATAGGTGGTCTGCGATAAAGTTCCCACTATGGGCTAAGTGTGTGGTTTAAAGGGCGGGCACTCGGAGAAGCCGCAGAGAGCATGAAAATACTGCAAGTTCAGGACTGCACGCTTAGAAATAAGGGTTCTGCTTCAATGGCTGATGCTCTACCCAGAACCATTTGCTTCTGAAGAACCCTTCTTTGGGTTTCTTTGTAAGACTAAAGGCTCTATTAAGAACACTTCATCCAGAGAACCTTTTTTTGGAAGAAAGAGTTCTTCAAGGATTATTGAAATCCTTGGAAAATTATTTTGTCAAGGATTCTGTGTGCCATAATAAAAAAAAATGGTTCTTTTGTAAAACACCACGAGCCTGTTCTAGAAAAAAAAAACCTTGGAATATAAAAAGGTTCTCTGTAAACCCTCCTGAATCTTTTCTTGATGAAACCCTTGGAATCTAACAAGGTTATTGGTAAAACCCCCTGGGTGGTCTCCTGCAAGCACGCTTAGAATGTGGAAGGGTTCTGGATAGAACTCCCTAGAGAGTTCTGTGTAGAGCCTATCATGGGTGTTCTGGGGAAACCTTTCACAGATGGTTCTAAGTAGAACTCTGAAATTGCTCGAAGTGGAGCCTTATAAAAAAGGTACCAGGAACAAGCCAAAGAGTCTTTTATGGTTCTAGTTAGCACCTTTATTTTTTAGAGTGTATAAAAACTTATTTCATCCACCTCTTCATTCTAGATGTACTGTACATAATCGGTCTCTTTTTAAAGGAGCATTATGTAGCAATTGCGTGTGGAAAAAATGAGTACCACAGTCCAAAAAGTGAGATGGAGCCATATAAAGTGAGTTAAAGAGGTCGAAATCCCGTCTAAAATATGATCTATGATTGAAGCGAGTCGTTTCCTCCTCGCTGCCTCCTCTCCAGACTCAGGAACTCCACAGGAGCTCAAGACGAGCGCAACATTAACAAGCGACAAAAAGTCCTCCACTGTAAGTTGATTGGCTGTTTATAACTGTCAGTTGCTTGTCGATGTAAAGTTAAGCCTGTTATCCTGAAAACAAAAGTCCACTGCTCTGAAAATACACACTTCACAGTTGGGGAGGCTGCCTGTCTCACTGCCTGCCAGACTCCATTAACATATTACTCACTTTAACAGTTATAAACGTCTACGACTTCTACAAGATTATTAATGATTTCTTTATTGCTCATAAACAGATGCTTACTCATTCAGTGAACATTCGGCGTTAATTTGAAGTCTAATTACTGTAAAACAGACAAACAAAAACAGTCAAAGAATCGAGATTTCAAAGAGAGGCACCGTGGCTGCAGCGATGATGTCAGAGAAGCAAGTATTTCAACTTCAACATGTTTCCTCGATCTCTGATGACAGATCGTGGTCAATGTATGATTTATTACAGCAAATATATGACAGATTTCTCCTTTAAATCACAACAGCCGAAGCTTTTCTGCATTTAACACCTCACGCCTTGTAGTATATTAACGGAGAGCCTATCAATGAAATAGCAGTGAAATAAAAACACAGTGAGTAGGTGTGAGCGATTTGTTTTGACACGGCCAGTCACTCTTGGCAGCTGTCCTCCACAGCACAGCCCAGGTCTGACGCTTGCTAATGCGCTGACTCTAGCACCAGTGTGTGCATGTGTGTATTTTTCTTAATGTCTACGGGAGGGGGGGGGTGTTTATATATGTGGGTGGGTGTGCAGAGATACAAACCTCTAATTGCCCAGAGAGAAAGGCCAAGAACTAATGCCAGGAACCTCAGTAAGCATTTCAGAGTGGGTGTGTCGGGGGTATGTACCGCTTTTAGCCAATCGTGTCGCGGCTCCAACAGGAAGTTGTGGTCTGCTGCACGTGTTGTTGCGGCAACAAGGGAACTGAAAGGGTAACGAACAGGGGAGGAGAAGAGACGGAGATGTTTGGTGCCAGAGTGCAACCAGTTCACCCGCGACTATTGTTTCATTTACAGATACAATGACATAATATGAGAGTGATACTTTTACACCAGTTTGTAATAATAGAAAGGGTGTGGGATAAAGTTAGAGGACTGAGGCTGGAGAGATGCTTGCACGTGGATAATGTACTCACAGATGGATAGAAAGAAAAAAGAAAAAACAGAGAGACTCCGTGAGAGATTTAGTCTCACCTTTCACAGCGAAGCATTGTCAGACACTGAACAAATGTCTCTCCGGTAATGTTCTCCCCACACTCTCTCATTGTCAGCTAATGGACCGGCACAGGATAAAGGCATATTCCCCTCAGACGCACACACATGCAGACACACAAAAGGCATCACAAGTCACCCAGCGGACTCAGTTATCCTGAGAGAAGATTGAATGACATAAGCCATTATCATCCCGCACAAATAGCGTCACACCATTACTGCAGGTGGTGCATCGTGATGCATTTGCATGGTGGAGAAACGGTGTAACAAAAGCATCACAAAACAACCGCGTGAGCGAGGCGGCTGAGACATTGTCAGGAGAGGACTTGGTGTTCAGGTCATGGGAGTGATTTCAGAGGGATTTCAGCAGAAATGAGAGAAACGCGTCAACTTGTGTATTTTTCTATCCTATTTTCTCATGTTTTTGTGTCTAAATGACTAATGGGGACAACAATTTTTGAAATTGGTCCAGTATTAACAAGAGCGCTGCAGCCGGAATACGTGAAACTATGTCAGAACCCTTATATGCAACTGCAGACTGTCAGAGTATGTCCACTAAAAGTGCTTGTTTTTGCCACAGACAGGCTCAGATTGTTATTATAAGTGTCAGGCAACATTATGGAAAGAATCTCCACAGACACAGACCTTTTCTAAAAAGTAAGATGCATTTTGATTAAGCAGAGACAGAATATTAAAGCTCTTATCAAACCAACCAGACTCCCTTTGCAGAAACGGTAATTTTAACATTGTCAACTTTATTCAAACGTAATTCAACAGAAACAAAATAAAACTCGTCAGAAACGCCTTGGCTCGTCTTTCCACTGCTCCAACGACAAAATAAACCCTTAAATTACTCCATTAAAATTTTAAAATATAGGGAGAAAAGCAAGAGTGAGGCTGGACATCAGAGAAGCGGTGGGAAGAAACATTGTGCACAGCCAGAATATGTTCACATCTACCTCTGTGGATAAAGGGTTTATTTCAACCAAACCACAACTGGTGAATGTTTGAATGAATGAAAATTCAAATGAAATCGAAACAGCTGCTCGGTATCATCCAGGTTTCTGAATCGCTGCCAGTTATCCCGACTCTAAACAAAGCAATGGTGTCTAAACTGGAGTGAAACTCTGGTGTTGTTCCTCTGCTCTCTGGCGTGATCTTAGACTTGCTGTTTCATCAAACATAACATTGCTCCCTTGTGGCAAAGCGAGCACGTTTTAAAACGAAGCTCTGCAGCTGCTCCGCATCCTGTCTTTGCTGAATGTTTAATAACAGTATAGCCTATTTTCATAAAAGCTTGTGCATTATGTTCTTTTGCCTGTAACAAGTAGAAGATTTTACTTACTATTCAGTGGATTGACTTTTATCCACGTATGCTGCATACATTAGCAGATATGTTGCAAAAATCATGCTGCTGATTCCCCTACCTGTCAGACCTGTCAGTATTGTATTATTACTATATTAATCAGGTTCAACTTATTCTTGCTAATGAGGCGTGTGATTTTCTGTAGTCATGTAATGATAAGTGTGGGCAAAGAAAAGTCGAGATAGACAGAATTAATGAAACAAAAGGCTGAAGGAGGAGATCAGGCACCTTCTCCCAGCAGAGGAAAAAGGCATTTTATTAAATCAGATCATTCAGTTTATGCTCTGTGTGCTGCCACAATAGCTGCTTTTCCCTGGAGAAGCTTACTGGCTGGCATTTCCTGCTCTGGGATGGCCCTGTCCAGATTAGAGGAAATTGATTTAATGGCTCTGGTTTAATGGCTCAAAAGGCTACATCCAGTGTGGATACTTTCCTGTTCTTTCTCTCTTTTTGCTTGTTTTTTTTTGTCACTTTTTTCCCCCCTCTATCTCATCCTGTTTGTGTTTTTGCACCTAATTTCCTTTATTTTCTTTGCAGCACGCTTGTAAAGGAATTGGTGCCTGTGTTTATTTTTTATTTTTATGCTTGTTTGTGTAAGTATGTGCGAATGCTTGTAGGAGACAGTATAGCAGGCAGGTCTTTGGTTGAATAGAGAGACAGACCTGGGATCAATAGCAGCGGCAGACCAACACAGACAGCCTCGGGCCCAGCAGGACGGTCAATTAAACTGGAGCTGGTACACAAAAACAGAACCACCATCGGTGTCCAACAGATGTCCAAACGTCCAGGTATTTGAGTGTAACATTGCCATGGCTGCGCGTAGCAGAGAAGTCAGTGATTCTTGACTAGTTTAGGTCATAAACGTCGATACCTCAGCTCTGATTTCCAGTATGTCAGTGGTAAATTAAAGAGAATACTTTTAGTCTTTTAGTAGGATCACATTAGCTGATATTATTCGTTTGTTATAGTCCCAGTGGGGTTAGCCAGAATCCCCATCGTCCATTACCTTCACTTGAAAGAGTCTACGCCTCACTCATCCTGACCCAAGGAGGAAATCCTCAGGATCTTATTCATTCAGCTGCTCCTGTTAGGAGCTGCCAAAGTGGATCATCCGCTCGCCAGGCCCCGCCCAGCCCGGTATGAATCCACATATTTGATCTGGCGTAGACTTTTTATGCCGGATGCCCTTCCTGACACAACCTTCCCCATTTATCCGGGCTTGTTCATCCCCGGTGGCTGGGGGAGCAAAACCGGAGCGCAGCGTCTTGCCAAGGGACACTTCGGCATGTGGCCAGGCGGAGGTTGGGATTGAACCGCCGACCCTGCCATCTGCAGATGTCCTGCTCTCACCGCCCCAGGAGTAAATCCTTAGGATGAACTCAGGGAAAAAATATTATAAAGAAGATTATAAATAATTAGAATAAAAAGAATATCATGAAAATATTGTAAAGAATATTGTAATAAAACAAATTTGTGCCTGTAGTAGCAGGATCATAGGCAAAGTTTGGGGGATCTGCATGGATCTGTGGTTTGTTTATATTGAATTTTTGCCAATATGCTGATATTTTCCAACTCATTTTGGCCAATACTGATATGCACATATTTTTTTTCCCCACCTAATTGCAGAGAACATCAAGTCTCTCCTGCAGTGGAATTAACATTTTATGCCTGTTCTTATCATGATGGCCCACCGGCAGACATAAAATGCAGTGCTGCAAGCATAGGAAAACTACTGCTGACAGTTTTCTCTTTGTTCTTCAAAAATTTGTTGTAATGATCAGGGTCTTAAGATGATCAGCCAAATTTCTCCAGTTGAAAGAATGTGATTTGGCTCCTCCTCACATCACTGATGCTGAGCGATCTTTGCAAATAGCGACTTTGCTGTCTGTTTGAGACACTTCAGAAAACCTCCACACCGCAGACTTAGTTGCTCTATGGGCGTATAATTACAACATCATCACATCAGCAGAAACATCGGCATTTCAATCAGAGATATTTCATTTTAAAGACAATTTTTAACCAGAAAAATATAATTGGGGACCCACTCAAATGGGACCACCTGTCGGTCCTGGTGACTCACTACACTGAAAACCTGTCAACATCCCTGGATGACAGTTGGATGTTGAATATGTTTCCAGCGCTGTCAATCAAATCTCAAACTGCACCCACACAGACCTGATGAAGCAGATGAGCTGCATTTAGTTTTCCAGTGTTAACTTTTTAATAAATAATATCTATGGATGTTGTTGCTTTTTCATGAACTTAAACTTTGGTTGCTTATTGCAATGAATATTTAAAGTGACGGAGAAATACTTTAAAAGTTCTTCCCCTAAACGCAAACATTTGTGTGTATTTTATATTGTCTCCTGGTATTTGACATTTTGTAGACATCAGTCGACCTATAGAATTTATATTTTTTTAAAAAGAGCGGAACACATGAATACAACTTCTCTTTTTCTCGCTTGTTATGAAAATAAAATCATTTAAGACAGGAGGAAGTCGCTGGTTGGTATAGGCTATATGGTATCATGGTACTGTTGCTATAGAAACCCTGTTTGCTGCCAGGGCACAGACTCAAAGGTCACATTCAAAATCCACCAGCTCTTTCAAAAATAAAAAAATAAAAATACGCAGGTTTACGATAAGTAAGATAAAAGGGTACAGTATCTACTTTTTATCCGGACACACCCAACATGTGTGTAGGTTGTGGCGCTTGTGCTGTATGCACGAGACTATAGAGAGGGTGTGTGAACCTACAGCATGTGAGGAATGTGTATGTGAGCTTTCAGTTTTATGGGACCCTCTTTCAGCACCGTTGCAGCTCCACATAGATACGTGACAGGTGGGAGTCACATTGTGTGAGCTCCCCCAGGTCAGGGGCCTTACAAGGACAAAACACACACACACACACACCTCAAAATATAACACACAGGAGTGAGAAACCCCCGTGTATTGTTAAAGATCCCATCCACTGAAAAATGTGTTTTTTCTTATGATAAAATACGCACGGTGCAGATTTCATTTCAGCCAAGCACCGTCGTGAATGATCAGCTCTGATCGATGCTGACTGATGATGGTTTTGCACCATGTTGTAACCATAGAAATACACCAAACAAACCTTGGTTCTTTTTTCACAGGCCATGGTTTTCTTACCGTCCGCGCAAATAACTTGCACAAAATGGAATCCTGTTTTATTTCCCCCTGAATAATCAATGAATTTGTCAAAAAAGAGAACATGTTTAATCACTCAATTGACCACCTGTGGGTCCTGTGTACTCACTCTGTTGAGAACGTATCAACGCTGCTCTTCTGGTAGAGCGTGCACCCCATGTTCTGAGGCTATCAGCCCTCTGCAGCGGCCACTGGTTCAACTCCCATCTGTGGCCCATTTGCTGCATGTCATCCCCTCTCTCTACCCCGTTTCCTGTCATGTCTTCAGCTGTCCCTATCTAATAAAGGCAACTTTACCATCATACTGCCAGAAGCTAGAACTATAGAAATGTTGCATGTTTGCTAGAAAAAGCTCTAAAACGCTGTAAAAATGTATTATATTAGAATAGGACAGTGCATCGGTGTATATTTTTTCTGGTAAGTCCATTTCCATTTTAATAATTCACAATATGACCTTACAAATGTATTGCTAGCAGGCACACACAGGATATGTGCACAGAAACATGTACAAATCAGCCAGTTAGAGGCTGAACATGTGATTTAATATTCCACATTTGTGTTTTTCTTGTTAATTATTGAACATCATGTCGGAGGTCACATAAACATGCAAACAGGGAGCACAGAGAACCCAGAGAACACGCCACCGCACCGCAATAAACATCTGATTTTCATGTGACTTTTATAACGTGCAAAAACAACATTGGATGCCGCAAACGACCTCATATTAATTATCCCGCGCGGCTATTAGGGGACAGACTACGACGTTCACAAGCAGTGAGCAGCCCTGGACGGCGCCCATTCAAGTGCAATTAATTAAACATAGACACAACAATGACATGTGCCCATTCACCAAAACACCCTGCGTGGCAGTTGATAAAGATAACCCTGGGGTTTTGACTAATGAGCACCGTAATTATATAACCACATACGATGTGATTAGCTAGCAGTGTATATAGAGGTCGCCGAGGGGACACACACACGTGTTCCTTTCACCAGTGCTGAGGGACCATTAGCGATGGGAAGCAGGATGGCTCCAATCCTCTTTCGCGGTCCCCTAAGGTCCCATGTTATTTTAATGTTTGCCATCTGACATCGGCCATGCATGTCTGGCTCTGTTAGTGAACGGCGCAGCGTAGCCAGTCTGTCTCCTGTGTTACCTCGCGTGATCGTGCACGGTGTGTGTGTGTGTGTGTGTGTGTGTGTGAGCATGACAGATGAAGGGGATGCAGCGTGCTATCTAGGTTATCTCTTTAGACTGCTTGTTTAGTTGCAGAGAAGCCTTGAGGGCCTGTGATTATGAGTCACCTCGCTTGGGTCTGAATCTTCTCCTTGTTTGCTCCGATAAATAATTATAACAGTTGTGTTATGATTTACAGCACCAGTGATGCACATGTGCATCGATCTGCAGGATTGTACACATCCTTGAAACTTGTTTTTTTTAAATATTTTCCAGCTGTAATGTCAGTGTTGGTAGCAGAGCCTTGCTGTAAATGAACATGTAAGAAACCCAGCGTAGGTTGGCTGGGCTCGCACGCTCACAGCAGCACCCTGTTTCACTCTCTGTTGCACATTTCACACCCGTCCTGGGAGATCGGCCAGTACAGTCCCAGTTCTGCACCAGTTGGCCACTGTGGTTGGTGTGATGGTGTCATTGTCTGTTAAATTAAAATGTGAGCTTGTGTGTTTTGGAAAATAAAGACTTGGCATGGCTTTGATAATCACTTAGCAGCCAGCAAAT
>JAJHUR010076617.1:0-14828 GCA_027495735.1 Lutjanus campechanus | reverse complement strand
AGTAGTACGTTTGCCAGTTAAAAAGAAGCAAGAGAAGATTTAGATAATTTTACTTTTGACATGATATTGTCATAATATAGTGTGGCCTCCAAAATCAACAAAACATCAAAGTTCCTTGTAGTAGCTTTAATGAGTTAATTGAACTCATGTTTATAATTTCTGAAGTATTGTGAATAAAAACTAAAAAAATTAAGTTTAGTCAACTTGGAACACACAAAACTTATTTATGGGTTAAGTTAATGAGAAAAGATGAGTCGATCCTACTAAATTTCTGTGTAACTGTTTTTAACAGCGTAACAGAAAATTAAATGTGGCATATAGCTTTGTGTTTGAGATCTCCTGTCTGGCAGCATTACATTGCTTAACTTTAAAGACTGGTGGCAAAAAACTGAGTATGGTGACAAAAGGCTGTGTAACAGACATTTTGAAAACCAAGAACTTTAGAAATAATGCAGGTTATATTATTATAATGACTGGAAAGTGATGTATAGCGATTGATGCCTCATTTGTTGGTGAGGACACATGAACACTCCCACACCAGCCACCATCATCCTGCTCCGTCTTTCAGTTTCTCTATATAAAGATGGAGAGTTGTAAACTCCCTCATATCCAGTATGGTTTCACCCAGCATGGCCACACATGGGCCTGTGGTCTGGCTGTCTTTTTATCCACTCCACCCCCTCACTGTCGACCTCGTGAGTAAGTCTATCCTTGTTCCACTAGAAAAGGCTGTGATAAGGTATCTGGGCTTCAATGGCAGTGCAGGGCAAAGAGGTATATCGTGCGTACGCAGATGAACACACAGACACTCACACGCATGCATATTCACGTACAGAGGTCTGCTTTCACAACCTGAGTGGGGCTGTGAGCTCAGGGTTGGTGGTGGTGGTGGTGGTGCTGGGTTGGTAGCGGTGGGCTTGGGGCTGACACGTTTCTGCTAACAATCACATCACACACAGGGACCCACATTCCAACTTCCTGATGAACCCCCCCACCCTGTTTCCCTGCATGGGCTACCTCTCAGTTGTCCTCCTCCCCCAACAGGTCTTGGTGGAACTGTGCAGGCATGGGGCCGACTTATGTGGTCAAGTACGCTGGGCTTAGAGAAACACAAAATTATTCAAAAAATGTTTACAGAAATACACAATGACAGTAATATATATATTTTTTGAAACATAAAGTATTCAATTAAACAGGTTAAGCGTGGTCACCACCGCTTGTCCATATTTTGGAACTTTGTGGGATAAAGTCATTTGAATTAAGACAATTCCAGCACATCTGGATCTAGTTCATGTTGACATATTGGCTCCTCAGTTAAGTGAAGCACATGCATGTGTGGCTGTGTATTACACTGCATATCATGTCCTCTGCTGCCCTCTAGTGATATTTTTTAAATAGTTCACCAATGACATGACGTGTCCCACTACAGAGACAAACACTCTAAGTACAAAAGTTGACATGGAATTGCACGATTATTAATGAGAGTTTACTTAAAGGCATACTATGCAGGATTATCTTAAAAAGCAATGAATAAAAAAAATTATTACTCTAAATAATCACTTACTAAAACTGTGGTGTTGTGTCAACCTGCAGAGACCCTGCCCTCTGCCTGTATTTTATTATTTTCTCATTATTTTGCTGTGCAAGGGACACTTTGCCAACCTAAAACGTCAATATTTGCCGTCTTGGGAATGAGAATCAACAATCAACTATCTTTCTGGTGCGTTCACAAACAGCAATCCTGCATATTCTTCTACCTTTAATATTTCATGAATGCGTTTTATTTTCACACTGTAGTTTGGTGAGTTTAGAGCTGTGACTGTTCTGGCCATAATGACAGAATAAGTACCAAGATAATTAAATCAATACAAGAGAAAGTACACACAAACAGCAAATACACTACAGAAAACCATATAACTAGAGATGAATTGCCTTCGTAAACGCACAATATGCAAGTTCTGCCATATGAAGTCTCTCACATTAATATAGCAACAAAAGACATAGTTTGATGTCATGAAGTAGCATGGAATCATGGGAGTCATTCATTATTAAACAACCACCATTGCTGATGAAAATCTAACACGATTCAGGCAGAAGTCATGTTCATGAATGAGGTAATGTAATTAAGTTTTATTCACTTTTTTTCACACGTGGTCATGGTTGCTGACTTCCTTCCTCATTCTGTGATGTATCCTACATTTCATGTTTTCCCAGAAGTTACAGCAACTAGTGGACACCTTGATTAAATTACATATTTCTCTGCGTTTGACCATTGTTGAAAACATTAGACATAATGTAAGTACACAACTCAACAAAATATATAACATATGTCTAAAGTTTTCAGATATTTTAAAGCAGAAATGTTACATATTATAGTTTAAAATTCAATATATAATTTTATACCCCTATACATTTTGCATTGATGGAAACTGAAAAGGTAAAGATAAAATATAAAAATCATATTATAATAATTAAAACAACAACTTTAATATGACAGTTACGTTTTAGATGTTGAGCCACAGATAGATTTCAGACATATGGTTATCTAAAGTCTATTCTGACAAAAATGAACTGGGAAAGTGTAGTTTTCTATGTTGTATTTGTAGATTAGATAGTTCCATGTATACTGCAGTGCCACTGCTTATGTTACAGACTAGTGCTGTATCTTTTATTTAATTTTAATGAACTGTTTATGTCTCCCTATATGTACGTCCATATGCATTTATGTAATTTTATTTTGCTTTTTAAAAATTTACATAAACAAATTAAATTATTTTTTGTTATTTTCACCTGTGGACCCAGGATTAGCTGTTATGCTGCTAACCTTAACAGGACCTAACCCTCAAACCTGGTGGGTAAAATATTACAATTATCCCCCCAAAAGGACACAATCATGTTGGATGGTATATGCGTAATAGAGAAAAAAAACAAAATATGAGCCTCCAGAACACAAACATATGTCCAGAGACACCCACAGACACAGACGGACAGCCACCTACTGAGCTGCGGTAATGAGCATGGGAATCATGTGGTGTGGTCTGCTCCAGCCATGGCCACATTCACAGACCCTGGGGGCCTGCAGGCCATCATGTCTCACTTTGGTGAGGTCAAAGCACCTTCAACTCTGACATGTTCAAATGCACAAATTATGGCTCTGTAAAATCCAGAAATTATGAATTAGGTATTTCCTTTGCCTCATTTGAGTCTCTGGTATGTCCAGAGACAGTCTTGAAACCTGGGAAGTTACTTTCAGGCTCATAAATGGGATGAAACACATTGTAGATATTAAGAAAGAATAAACTCTAAAACTGACCGCAACTGTACTAGAGGGAAAAACGGTTGGACAATTGTGCCAAATCTGACCCTATAGACATTGTCTTGTATGATAAAGAAAATGATGTAATAGTAAGGTACAAGAAAGTACATTTATTGACAGGAAAAACAAAAAAACAAATCTTAAATTCTTTCATGTGAATAGTTTTTTTTCAAAAGTTTCTCAAGGGTTTCTGAGATAATCAGTAATTCAGTTCTTTCTGATTAAAAATTACTCAGCAATATAGTTTTGAAGTATTGTGATTAGTTCTTGACCTTATGTGAATGTCATCGTGCCCAATTGCTCTTGCAAAACCACAATAAACAGGCCAGAGAATTCAGGAATCCGTGAAGTATTATGGGAAATGAGAAAGTTGAGAAACAAGCTGCTTGCTAATGGAAATGTAGAAGTGAACATTAAACTGGGGGTAAAACAACATACCATAGAAGGAAATGATCAAGTTTAACAAGACATGAGGGGAAGGCATTTTTTAAATCAAAACCAAGTCAACAGACCAGATGGTCAGTGGGTAATAAGCAGACTACAATTTCTCTTTGAATTAGAAGAGTACACTCAGAAGAATACAAATCCCTCCCAGGTAACAGATTGTGAAGCACCTACTGCAATGCCACCACAATGTATAAAACATAGCAGCCAAAAAATAGACTTACTACCTTGCACTTGTATCCCTCCACCAACCAGTTCACCAACCTATCAAGTTGTACTTCATGCTGCATACATCAATTGATCACCTGTAAAGGTTAATAAACAACATTTTAATATAACAAGTGCTGCTATAGTCATTATACCTCAATCTAATATTACTGAAAAGGAAGTTATCCCTACTAAAGATTATCTGCTAATCTATTTAAGAATCGAGACAAGACCTTGTGATAGTTCCAATAAATATGTAATCAAACAAAATATAAAATACAGTATGAATCAGGCATATAAGCCATAGTCTGGGATTTCTTGAAAGGCCAGGAAAAATGATGTAGTTAAATGTGTGAATGTGTGATCTTGTTCTCATACAAAGGTCTAATGCAAACTTGCTGTTGTCATACAATGGGCACCTGGAGCAGCATATCCACATTTCATTGCTGCATGTGTTATAATTAATAGCAGGTGCATGTGATTACTAATTTAATTTATTGTGCGCTGGGATTGGCGCATGTATCCTATAATAGCCTGTGCGTAGTTGCACATATTGAGATATGATGGCTAAAAAACCAAGATGTAAGAGAGGTGTGACCTTTATAAAGGAAGAGATGCAAGTAATGCTGAATGAATTAGAGCAGCACAAAAGTATGCTTCTGCAAGGCTGTGTCCAATAAAGCAAAAGTGGCTGCATGGGTCGGCATTAGAAGGAAAATGCTTCCAGTCCTGATCCACCAAGAGAATGGATAGTGGTGTGAAAAAAAGTGGCAAGACTTTGCCAGTCTAGCCAAAAGTCGAGGGGCAGCAGTGTGTCAAGAGGCGGCAAAAACAGATGGTCGAGCTAAGACTGTTCCCACTCTCACCTCAGAGGAGGAAAAGGCCCTCTCCATAATTGGCCACAGGCTTCTTAAGGCATCACAGGGACATTGAGGGAGCGTCCACACCCTAGTCCTCTGGCGAGGGAAAGTTTGCCCAGTCCTCTGGCAAAAAGGGATTCACTCCCCAGTCCTCTGGCAAATGGACATCTACCTCAGTGTGCCCTGACCACTCCTCCCCACCCCAAAGTTCTCATGCATTCTCGCATCCTGGCTCTCCCTACATCCCACACGACCCCTGCTTGAGAGGCACCCGCAGCAGAGGACTGCGAAACCAGAGGTGGGATATCGAGGCCGATGCATGCCAGAGCTGAGCGCTGCAACTGTAGCAAGTTGCTCATCCAGTTGGAGAGAGAGCAGCAAGCTGTGCTGCAGGTAACTGGGCCCAGTTGGAGCCATCGTACAGCCTCAAGTGGGAGATGTTGGAGCTGCTGTTAATCATGTTTTGTTTTGCCCGGCCATCCATGGATGGGTTGGGCATGGAGATTCAGTCAACTCCTTTACAACGAATGTGGCATGATCCTTACACAGAGCGGCCAGCACTCTGAACTCGGCCCATGAGAGGCTAAACCTGGATGCATCTGCACTTCCACAGAATGCTATTTCAACCATTCAGAATGCTAGAGCCTCTCTTACCAGGTCACTATATGACGCAAATGATGTGGGTTTGAGGACTGGTGTTTAAGGTCACAGGAGATGCCTTTCCAGTTCTTGGCGCCCATATTCACAGCTTTCTGCAAGACTTGTTAAGAGCAGTTAAGATTTACTTGGCTGCTATTGCAGCATACATGGGACAACATCCTCCTGTCAGCTGCTTATGAAAGGTGCTGGCTGTTTGCGACCGGTGGTCAAACATGTTTGCCCCATTGTGTGAGCCAATACGGCTGCATATTGGACTTCTGAGGACTACGCAGAGAGGCATACTATATAGTGAGATTGCTCACTTATGTTACCAGAGAACCAGGGTTACCCACGTCTCCTAACGTTTGGACTGTGTTTAATGTTTTTTTGTTTTATTTTCACAACTTGAATAAAATTAGCAAAGTAATAAACAACTTTTACACAACTTTGACACATTTTTATTTCTTAATAATCTCAGAGGCAAATATTGTGCAGCCAGGTCTGCCTGTGTCGACCACAGAGCAGTCTGTGTGAAGTGGCGGCATGTGAGGATAAGCTCCTGCTGTCCTTGTCTTGTGATATGTCTTATATCATTTAACGTACTTCTTTTTTTAATGCTAATCTTTTATTAGCCAAAATACGTAGAATGATGCTCCAATAGAGGATGTCCTCCCTAACCAATCAACAACCAGAGTAGAAGACTGACATCACACTCGTCCAATGATGATTTCCAAAATTCATCTTCATTTTTTCTTTGTGCTTTTTTAATGCAGTCCAAACAGCCGCTCAAAGTCACTCTCAGGTCTGGGTGGCCAGGTAGCTCAGTTGGTAGATTTGGCCCATGTACTGAGGCTGTGAGTCCCCTGCAGTGGCTGTGGGTTTGACTCCTGCCTGTGGCCCTTTGCTGCACGTAAGCCCCCCCACACCATATCTTAAGCTGCTCTGTCATCCATCCATCCTTTTTCTGTAACCGCTTATCCGTGAGGGTCGCGGGGGGCTGGAGCCTATCCCAGCTGACTTTGGGCGAGAGGCGGGGTACACCCTGGACAAGTTGCCAGTTCATCGCAGGGCTGACACATAGAGACAAACAACCACACACTCTCACATTCACACCTACGGGCAATTTAGAGTCACCAATTAACCTACTATGCTGCATGACTGTGGGAGGAAGCCGGAGTACCCGGAGAGAACCCACGCAGACACAAGGAGAACATGCAAACTCCACACAGAAAGGCCCTGCCAGCTCGGGGATTTGAACTCAGGACCTCCTTGCTGTGCGGCAGCAGCGCTAACCACTGCGCCGTCGGCTGCTCTATCATTGCGGCCATAAAAGCCCAAAAAACTATCTTTAAAAAAGACACTGTCCAGGCTGGCCTTTTTGCCACCTCACATCTCCTGTTCTACACTGGTGTCACTGATGTCAGTCTCAACATCATCTTCACCTACAGTGAAAATTAGACACATATTGGAGGCAGATTTTTATTTTAACTAATATTTAATAGCTTAGATACATTTATTTGAACAACACGATCAAATTAGGCTATGGAATATTGATTATTATTACTGCTATTAGTAAACTAACATTAAAGTAATTATTGTTAGTTTAGTTCACTTCAGTTTACCTGTCACTCCAGCCTCTTTGTCTTCTCCAGCCAGCTAGGTGCATCTGGACATCTGATATTTTCTGTGAGGAATTTCAGATGCTTAAACCAAGAGTCTAGCATGCATGCTATGATTGGGATGAACTCTTGCCAACCCACCAGACTACAACTTTAAGTGTGTTATGAGCTCTTTCCTCATGGTGGCCTTGAAGGAGCGAATAGCTCCCAAATCTGACTATCTGGCTCTCAGTGTGTTGTCAGCCATGGTCAGAAGGATGAGGTAAATGAAGAACAGCCCTACAAGTGACTCTGCGCACATTATTGTTGCCTTTGGTAAAGGCCTGAGTAGTTGGATTAGCGGCTTCATCAATTCCCACTGGTACTCTGTCATAGAGAGAGATCGTTGGATGTTCACCTTTGTTGCTGTTTCATCTGCGAGAACGATCTGCATCAGTAGTGAGTGAGACACTTTTATCTTGCAGCTCCTGCTCACACTCGAGCATAGTGAATGTTGAATTCCAGCGAGTTGCACAGTCATTTTTTAGTTTGTTTGCTTTTACACCCAGCTGCTCCTGCCATTGTGCTCCTGCAGAGTGGCGAGAATGACTCGCAGCATCTGTAGTCTTGATTTCTGGTAAGTTCAGCCCTGCTTTTATTGCTAGTTGAAGAGTGTGCCCAGTGCATCCAAGGTGTTGGGGAAACTGCTCACAGAGCTCCATCACCAGATTCATGCTGCTTACATTGTCATCGATAGTGCAAAAAACAGCCTTTCAGCCTCTGAGCAATAATCACAGCAGTGTGTCTCTTGGGCACGATAGTGGTTCACAGCTCTCTGGACTTTAACTCCCAAGTGTCTGTTATGCTGTTAGCTGTTATCGTAATATACAGATCTATGGTGCAAGATGTTCACAGATTGGTAGCGAGAGAGACACTTATCTTTCATCCCCTTGGCGATCTTTGCTCTCACAGTATTGCACTGGTGCTTGGTGTTGTTCCAAAGTGTAGCTTGTGATGGGATCAAGCTCAAAAAAGTTGATTATGTCAATGAAGCCTTCTCCGGAAAAAAACAGAGTGGTTGAATATCATTGACAACAAAGCTGACAAGCAAGTCTGATATCTGCTGTCTTCTCTTGTCTTTTGTCTTGTCTCTTGACTGGCTGTTTGGAGAAATCACTGTTCGTCTGCCTCTGTATGGTGAGTTGCTCGTTGGTGCTAACGTTACCGAGTGCTAGCTGTTGGCAGCAGGTGTTTCATCTTTAGATGTTATGCATAGCAGACGTCTTCTTGTTGTACTTCAGCACAACCTTACACAACCGACACATCACTGTTAATGTTAACAGTGGCAGCTAAGCAAAATGTCATCATTTCATTTTCAAGCAAATATACATTTTGGGTTGAAGCCTTGCTCATTGGCTACACAAACTGAAATAACACTTTTTGTTAGTGTGATTTTTTATTACTTACACTACTTGATATATTTCATAATATTTGTAATGTCTTCTTGCCTTTATTTTTCTAGACGTCTGCTTTCTTCAAGCTGTTTACACAATCTGTCTCAAACATTCAGCATTAACTGCTGTATCTCTAAATGCAGCACTAGTGGTTACTTGAGTCCCTGATGTGCCTGGAAGCAGCTCACAGTCTGAGTCAGGGGGCTTCAGACATGGACACTAACGGCATCACTTTCCCTTGGGGCATTTGTTTGGACAACTGCCAGTGCCTCCTTTCCAATTATCTCCTCAATTCTTCAGTCTGCTTGTAAGATCGCAACCTGCCCCCATCCTCCTCCAGTTGTTGTCATACAGCACTTGGCTTGTGCAATGCTTTATTTGGCTTCAATCAAAACATTCACAGTATCACAAATGCTTTGCTACTGCTGTTTTTTTCCCTCAAACTCTGGAAAATTACATGTTTAAAGTTGATTTAATATTATGTCCGTTTCATTGCTGCTTAAGTTTTTCTTCTTTCTGGAGCCCTTTTTGGTGGCGAGGCCTTTTTTTTTCCAGAGTTGGTCTGTTTGAACACAGCATAACACCTGCCCTTATATAGTATTTAGTGATACTTATGCTAATAACAAACAAGTGGTCATGCGCCTCCAATTTATAATTGAGTGGGATTCATTATTCAGTGCACCTGGCTTGGTAAGAGCAGATCTGAGTGGTTAGGCACATCTGGAGTTTACTGCTCTTAATTATTTCTCTACAGAAAACGAGGAGAATGCTGCTGTATCATTGTGTGGAAAAAAATAGCTAACCTTGGCAATGGTTAGCTGCAGCAGAAGAGTTTGACTGAACCCTGACCAGTTTGTTGCATTAGTGGTGCTTTCAAGGTGCAGAAGGACGCAGACAGTGGACACAAGTGCAGCCAGTGGTCATGAACCTACAGTTGAGGGTGAGTGAATCCTAGCTACTGAGTGCATTGTATTTGTAGGAGGCTGGTTGTTATTTTTCTCCTTTCTCCTTATTCCATTCTAAGATGTATGTTCACATTGTAGCTTCTGGGTTTTGAAATTCTGGTCTAATCAACATGTGTGTTTTTTATAGATTGTAACTTTAATGATAATATGTCCTGTCTAGAATTGGCTATTTCATTCAGTTTTGAAAAGTGCATACTGTTGCTTTAATAGAGTGCACACTGATTGGGTGGGGCTGTTGAGCTGGGGAATCAGTGGAGGGTAGACTAGCTGTCGAGTCAAACAATTATCGTACCTTATCCTGTCTGGTTTATTTTTTTTTTCATCCAGCAAAAGACAATTCTGTGGATATTTTGTGACACTTTAGGAATAAAAGTTTTTTGTTTCTTACAACTTTACACAGACTTGGAGTGGATTATTGAAAAATATATTGTGTTGAACATGTGTATGCCACGACTATCAGCTAGTTCACATTTTTGCAGTAACAGCATTTATTATAGTATAAGTTGTTCATAATGTTCTTCCACTCTATTTATGTCAGTGAGGGAAGACTTAAATATTAGATGCACCTATAGTCAGGAAGTTGAATCACATCTTGAATAAACTTACTTATAAAAGTTCATGTTAGTTATTAGTGGCTGTGTTTGCCAGACGTTTAACCTAATGTTAGTTGAATGGATGTCTCACCGCTCTCACCGGCTGTAGTTGTTGCTGCTGCATCTTCCACTTCACTATCTTTTTTCTCATACCTTGCCATACAGTTCCCTGCACCTCAGCTAAATCTTTTTCTTTTTCCGAACACCAGAGTTTTGATGCTGGCTGTTTTTAAAGAGGTGCGAAGAGGCTGGCTAGATGTTAAATATTTGACCTTACAGTAGTGTGATGGAGCAAAGCATACTTTGCATTATGGTAGAAAAAAATAAAAAAAGCTTTTATGTGACTTGTAAATGCTTCTAGGTCCCTTGACAACTGACCTGGTGTTCCCCCTATGGTAGCTCCTGTAATTGATTTAAAATGAAGATATGAGGACAGCTGTGTTCAGGTGTGAGATTATTGACTTTGTGACTTAGTGACTTTATCTCACCAAATAAAGGTAAGTGATGATATTGATGATATTAAATTTAGTTTTTATATTTACAGTCCTTTGTCAATTAAATGGCAGGTACTGTATGAAACAAAATTATCTTTGCAATGGCACACAAGTGAACTCATTGTCCTGTGTTGCACTCTAACACTTACGAAATAAATGAATGAACAAAGAAATTTAATGGAAAATTAAAGTGCAATAGGCAGACTAGGGCTGCCCACTAATAGTCCCAGTAGGTAAAGTATCAGATGTCAATTTGTCATACTGAAGTTGTACAGCAGGTGAACATGAACAATAGACATAACAAACAAAAACAGGCAGTCAACCTGAGGTCAGAGTGCCATGCCTAACAACTACCTGTTGGTATGGCAACATGCCAGCCTTAGAAAGAAAAGAAAATCTTTGAAAATAGTCTCTAGTGGATAATGCTCACAGCCTACAGGTTCCATACAGGTTCGTGTGGAGCATGTGTCCCCCTCTATTTGCTCGCACCTCTCCATCTGAGGCAAAGCTGTCAACCTGTAAGAAAATTGTGCAGGAATACACAGGTTTTCACCATGGCTACTGCTTTGTCAGGGGAGCAGCCTGCTGGTCTGCTGAAGATCCTGAATCTAGAGGCCACGATCCCAAGCCCATGACTGATGGTAATTATAGATTTGCGTCTCCTGACTGCTATTTACACCTTATGAAGAGAGGCAATATGTATAAAGATGGAAAAATAACCAGACTTACAGGTTTACACAATTTACACTGATACCACTTTTTTTTCAGGCCAAGTACAAGTACAAGTACTGTATTTGATACCGATACCGAGCACTTATACAAGTACTTAATAATGCCATTAAAGCTCTTACAATAACTTTAAAAACATATTTTACTGTTATTAGATGCTCACTTTCAAAATGTAACGAATAATTGTTGCTGTTTCCTGCTGCTAGTGTAACCATAGTTACTACACACATTACATTTTTGGGTTATTTGTAGTAAGTTACTTTACTGATTTTGTGTTCATTATTATTAAGCTGTGCAGTTTACTGTCTATATGATATATTTCAGTATAATAATTACACAACATTATTATGGACTTAAAGAATAAAGTTTACTGTTACAAATGGTGTTACATATGATAGGCCTAATTATTTCATTATCATTTGCAGCACTTTCACGTGTAGTATTTAAATTTCTTCGTCATGACCATCTTGTCTGAGAACTAATTAGTTCCTACCTGCCATTGTTTACGGGGGACAGGTATGAGTGTGGTGCCATGTGCAACAGTTTTGTTGACCCTGCTGTGAACCCCAAAGAGTGAAGTTGGGTGTACTATGCTGTCAGGCCGTTTTGGTGAAGATTAAGAACACAAAGAGAAGTTGTAGCAAGCTTATTACCAAGAAAAGAGGGTTACAGACTGGTGGCAACGGTGATTTTTCTTCGTTTCTTCGATTAATTACGCGACATATTCAACTGGTTTACGCCCGCCTTATTGGATAGCGGCTGGCTGCGGTCTGCAGGTGCACTCTGTGCATTTATTTCAGTTTTACATGGACTTACGTGGAATTTTACGGACAGTTTCCAAAGTCTCTGCAGTCATTAGTGAATGATGTTGAGGACAACGAGTCCCTCGCTGATGACGACGCGACCAAAAAAAGAGGGTAAGCATCAGCAAATACCTTGTACTCTGTGTCGTGGCGGTTCTTTAGATGTTTGCTTGTGTCGAGCAGCTACTTTTCGTGACGTGGTATCGGGTGTGAAGTACGAGTACGAGTACGTGAGGACAGTATCGGACTGATACCCGATGCTGGTATTGGTATCTGTGCATCCCTAATTTATGGAATTACGAAGTCTCTTAACATAGTAGCTATTTTGCAATGGACTTACTATTTCAAACAGCCTATAGCAACAGGTCCCATCACTTCTTATCAATTTTCCTTGAGAGGGAAAGCTTGCCTCTGACTTTCTTCTAAAAAGTCAGGAACTGAAAGATCAAGTTTGCCACTCAAAAATAGTGACCCAACTATGTTCCTGGAAAAAAAATTCCTGAATCACAGTCATGTCCAAAAGAACTGATGTTCACACAGTGGAATCTGTTGCAGACATGACATGCTGGCATTAAAATAATGGAAAAATAGCCCTAGTTGTTGCAATAATAATTACCCGAATTTGGTGGGGCAGTGATGCAGATGTGTTTGCACCCAAACACATTCAAAAGTTCCAAATCTCCCAAAGATTATGTGTAGTCCACTTCCATTTGCCACCAGATGGGAAGGCCACAAATTCATTCTTCAACACATCCCAGATGGCCTGGCAAAGATCACTGGTTATTTGGTATGGTGCAAGCTCCTTCCTCCTTGATCACACTCCCCACTGTCTGTTACTCTTTTTCTTCCTCCTGTGAAGTACATAGAGCAGTACACTTTTCTCCATGTCAGCTTGTGTGTTTACTACTATGGTCATGGAAACCTTGAGGATGTGACATTTGTTACCTTCACTGGAGTGAAAGACCACACATCAAGTATGTTTAGTGGGGATGTGCATTTGTGTCAACTAGGCCAGGTGTTGGTTTTTGCGTTTACGTAATTGCATGGACTATGTTTCTGCCTTGAAGCCATAGACTTTGAGTTTATGCTTTGCATTGAGATAGCCACTCCCTTTTTTGAGGCCCCTGCACTTGCCTTTGATGCTCTGCAGAGCCAGGGTATTCGCCTGTCCACAGCATATACTGTTGGCGTAGTGGACACCTTGTCCAACATGAGGACAGAAGAAGAGTTTGGAACACAGTTTAAAAAGGCCACTCAACAGGCAAAAGCATCAGCATCCACATAGCCCCCCAGGACAAGACAAATTCTGAATGAATCTGTATGAATTCTGAGGAGGAGAAGAGGCGAAGTTAAAAACAGAGCTCAGGGTTTGTCATGTTTCTTTCCCAGACACACTCACCATGAAGATGATGTTCAAAGCACTGACAGACAACAGTGGATAGGATATCTTTCCAACACAGGTGGAAATGATAAGAACATATGCAATAATGCCAGTGTCAGTAGCAACGGAGGAGGAGGAGGAAAGGGACAAGAGGATAGTCCCTTTCATGGCAGTCTATTCCACAGACACAAAACAAGCTATGAGGTAGCTTCAGTCTATAAAAGGAACCACAACCTGTGGGACATAAAGATCAGGGCCAAGCTTCCCCAGACGATGACCCAATCCTGCTCACCAGGATGTTTTAGGACAGCTACCAACCAAATAACCAAGCAAACTTGCTCCCACCAGAGGAGCATCACCTCATGACAGCACAACTGTGTATACCCAGTCAGCTGTAAATGGTGCAATGGTGGAAACTGGGAACAGCCTAGCAGAATGTTTATCAGCATGCAGCTATCACATCCAGATACATAGAAAATTCAACACCCACTTGGTGTTGCATTTCGTCCAACATGACCTTTGCTTCAGTGGCCTTAAACACAAGCCCACTGGACTAAAGGAGAGAGGCAAAGGATTGGGCAAGGCTGTATGGGCTAACTGAGGTCTGTACCCCAAAGGACTCATAAACTAATTGCAAGAGTTATTTCTAGGCGGTGCCCTGATAAGGTCCCATGGGTAATGGCATTTTTTGTTAACTGTTAAGATAATTTTAGGTTGATTATTATTATTATATCCTTATGGTTTTCTGTTAACATAAGAGGATGTTTACGGAACAGAATTTATTCCAATAAATGTCTTATTTACATGGCTTGTTAAAATGGTGGTGAATCTTTGGTTTAAACACAACAAAAAAGGAAACAAAAGGACAACCCATAATATTTAAGGCTAGATGTCATAGTATCATTGGACACAAGGAGTGCCTGTCAGGAGGGGTCACCCCCTCCTGAGAATTGAGGGACATGACTTATGGACTATGGAGGGCTTGGGAAGCAGAGTAACAGGTTTGTCCTCAACTCACTGGAACATCCAGACCTACCTCTTCAGCCTTACTTGGGCAGTAACCTAACAGTGCCAACAGCCGCTCAGTTAAATGGGTAAGAGGTAAGTATGCCCTACTCACTTTAGGAACAGAAAGTGGGGTGTCGTGGTTCAGGACCACACGCATATGAATTCAAAATAAGATCTAATTAAAATTGCTTGCCTTTCACCAAAAAGGCTTTTCCTCCAAAACAACCTCAGTTGTGGTGCTGCAAAATGAACCTAAAAACTTTAAGCAGCAAATTAAAATCAAACTGGCTTTGGGAATGCCTCAAGAATAACTTTGGGAGTCATGGTTAGTTACAAA
>JAJHUR010076616.1:0-13689 GCA_027495735.1 Lutjanus campechanus | reverse complement strand
CTCCCTCTGTGACTGTAGTGCTGTGTGCTGTGTGTGTGTGTGTGTGTGTGTGTGTGTCTGTGTGTGTGCTGATGACAGAGAGCAATGAGAAAAAAGAGGGACCATATTGTTCTGCATTTTTAACTTTCCTTCATTCATTGGTTAGTTAAACAGATACAGTCGGATGTTGATCCAGATGTTTGTGGATTCATGCTGTGGTGATATTTTGTATCTTTTAACATCAGTTCTTTGTTATTTTCTATTGTAATGTAGTTATTTTTACTGCAGTGAATGATGAGACTTGAAGGTGGGTTATCAGCTTGTTGTCAGGTGGGATTCACTGTAGGTTTTGTCAGATGAAGCTTTTGGGACTAGAAACATTTTATTAACGAGGACAGTAGCAAGCTGACTTTTGCATAGCTGTTTCATGTTTTAATCTGATAAATGTTTTAATCCTAATCACTCCACACAGACCTGATGTTGTTGCCACAATTTCTATTCTTGTCATTGGAGCAGAAGCCTCAGCTTGTTGAAGTCACGTGCTTCATGTGTGTCATTTATTTGCAAACAGTGGTGAACTCAGACTGGAGGGGCAGGAGAGAAAAAAATAAGGGCACCAGCTGCAAAAAGTTGTGATGTGTTTAACCACATTTTGTATACAGGAGGGGCTCTCTAGCACTTCATCATGTTTTATCCAATGGAAAGGTGCCTTAGAAGGAACTTCATCAAGTTTTGTCCACTGCACGAGCACTCTAAAGAGCACTTTGTCATGTTTTATCCACTGGACGGGCACTTTAGAGGACACTTATCATATTTTATCTACCTTAGGGGTAACTAAGAGGGCACTTGTGCAACATTTTTTTGAACATGGGTCCACCAATGGGGTAATCGCTCCTGAGTCCACCAGTGTTTGCAGTGTATGTTTCCAGTGCACTTTTTACTTCTATTAATTCACCAGTGGTTCCACCTCAGCCGAGCATAAACATGTATTTGTGAGATTTCTCTTTTTTAAACCAGGAATACAAAGACAAAAATACATCTCCTATGACACCACCGACCAGCAGCAGGTGATGGTGGAGGCTGATGGAATACTGATGCTTTATAGGACGCTGCTAGAAAGCATGTGATTCATGTCATAAAAGACACAAACGCAACTTGAACCACAGTCTCGTAGGTGAAAGTCCTGTGTTTTTGTTTTGTTTTTTGCCTCCTCCATAAACAGACTTTCTCACACTTTCCACTGTGTCAAAAGTCTGGTTCTTCTCATACAGGTGCTAGAGGATTATAGAAAGCAAACAAAATTTTTCACGCAAGGAGGCGCGAAGATTACATACAAAGTTCATGTAAAGATGCGAATAAATGCAAAATGTGAATCATTCACGCTGGGCTTGGGAATGCTGCAACAGCCGACACACAGCCAGGGAGAGCCAAGGAGGTGTGGAGAAGAGAGCCGGGGGCACCACTGGAACCTCTGGAGGAAGAAACACTGATTTTGCACCCTTACTGGAGAAGAGCTCAGAGTCTATGTTTCAAACTGGATTCATTTTCACTCTCGCTTCTCAACCTGTCTGCAGCAGTGAAGAAACACACTTGTGCAGGTAACACAAGTAACCTCAAATGTTCCCAAAAAGATGCAGCAATCAAAGTCACAGGAATAACGTGAGGCCAATGCTCACTTTGCTTTTGGTGTCAACACAACACAATACATCTGTATGAGTCACTGAGGGTCATGACAAAATGTCAGTATTTGGCGACTTGGGAATGAGAACAGGTTGTTTTGGTCTATGAGTTTGTACACAGTGTTGTAAAGCTTGTCATTTTGGTCACTTCCATTTGTAATGTGCTGCGCTTACAGTAGCAGCAGCAACCCTCACAGGAAAGGCTCTACTTACTAACTGGTCTGGGGCTTTCAACTGCCTCTCATGGTCTTCATCAGTGAATGGAGTTTGCTCAGTTGTAATGTAACTGTCCTGTGTTCATCAGTGTACTGATGTTGGCATCTCTGGTACAGTTAGATTTTCACTTCTGAGGTGATTACATTTGATCAGTTACCTATAAGGATTCAAAACTGGCTGTTTTTTTGTTGGTTTTATGAATTAGTACACATCAGTGGAACTAATGGACCAATCAGCTTTGTTGATTAACTCCCTCATTTGTCATTCTTCATGCCTGGTATCACAGGAGTCTCTCATCAGATTTGATATGATGTGTTGTTTCTCACCACAGCACAGAGAGAGGATGTCCCCTCATGTTCTTTGTACCCATATGAACCCCTCTTATGTTTGTTATTTGCATCGTTCTCCATGTTGGTTATTTTTTTCCCTTTTAGGTCCAAATTCAGAAAGAGGGATAGAAAGAGAGGGAGAACTGACAGCTGTGGAGATAACAGGGCCCTCGTTGCCACGGTGAGGGGATTTGATTGGCGGCTGGGGGGGTTGATTGATAAGGACCCCCCTGCTGCTCCAGTGACAGCTCCTGTCAGAGAGCCAGCTCGTCTCACATCAGATGTATCAACTGGTACGGCCCGCTCCCACCCCCAACACACACACACACACACACACACACACACACACACACACACACACATACAGAGACAACAGCCAAAACATTTAGCTTACCAACCCCTGACCAGCCCATCTACCTCCGCCTCAGTCTGTCTTACAGTTATCTTAAAGGGGGATGACACCAATTTAAGAACTCTTACATGTTTTTAGAGTTTAACAGATTAAAGACCTCAATACCGTAATGCTTCGCTTTATGTATTTATGTTTTTATACCTGTGAAAATGTGGATTTTTTTTTTGTAGTGGTAATATACCATTCCTATGGGGTTTAAACGGACAGTTCACCCCAAAATCAGTATATACTTTACTCCTGGCCTGTAGAGCTATTTATCCATCTAGATTTTTTGGAGAGTTGAAAGGAAGAAACTAGCTCCTACATGAAATAGCTCACAAGAAGGTCTGTGGATTGTCTTGAGTAAGCAGGTCATGATTTTTGGAGAGAGTCAATGGTGTAATTTTTTTGAAAGTGTATTTTTTCATGCTTTTGGCACCACTAGCTGTGTGACATTTAGTTCCATTATTTTGGAGAGAAGGCAGACATCTCTATTGCTGATATCTCCAAAACTTTGCAACTTGCCTCAAAATAATCTAGGTGGATTAACAGTACTACAGGCCAGAGGAAAAACATGTATTTTTGATTATGGGATGAACAATCCCTTTAAAGTATTCCATGTCTTTCAGCTGTCTATTAACAAGCAAGACCTTTGTTTAAGAGCAGGTGACCCATCATGGTGAGTGCAAGTCATATTGTTACATTTAATTCAATAACAGATATAAGGATTGAAAAATTCAGTGTTAATTTGTGATTAAAATCTGCAGTAAATTAAGTGATTGCCAAAATTTCCAGATGATTTTAGTTTGTGATGTTCAATAAAAGAATCAATTTTTCCCACGCACACCCATCTGTCAGTGCACTGGCTTTGAGGTCAGACAGGCCAGGTGTCAGACTGAGCTCCTTGTTAACCCTGGTAGCTATTTCAGTCTGCTGATAAGCACAAACACACACAGAGGCTCCTACTGCATGTTCTGGGAAGGTGACGAGAGTTCACTGTCCAAATTAGAACAAATAGGCTCAGTCCCATGCACTCATTTTGACTGACATTCCAAATCTCTTCATTGGCCTCCTATTTAATGATGGTGATCATTATCAGTTTCATCTTTGTGACAGACAGGATCAGGCTGTGTTTAGCTTCCAAAGCAGCTGACCTATCCGTAGGGGTGGACGGTATAAATAGTATCAAAAAAATACAGATATGAATTTGCAAAACAGTATGAATTTTGACTGCATTGTCATACTGTGCTGACCTGTTGAGCCCTCACTTTGCCTGACCATTAGAAGGCTTCAGTGAGACAACCAGTTGAGCCAAAGTCACAGTTGTGAATCTCACTGTGGTGCTAGAGGAAATGTCAGGGGATCACCAAAGTCAGAAGGAAACATCCTCTGGGAAACGTAAAGGTCTGTACCAAACACTGAGCTAATCCATCACGTAGAAGTTGAGATAATAAAGTAAAGGGAGGCGGCAAAGTTAGTAGGATTCATTCTCTCAACATCATGAACATCTGTTCAAGATTCCATGTTGAGATATTTCAGTCTGGACCACTGACTGACCATGGCTTTAGGGATGACATAAAACTGGAAGCAAAGGCAAACTGCTAGTCTCTTTCAAAAGTCAGAGCACATTTATGGCAATGCTCAAAACTGGCAACTGGAAATCTGACTATAAGGACAGGACTTAAGAGACGCTTCAGACTAACCTTTAAAAACCCAAGTTTATATTTGATCTCCATCTTTGATATGACAGTACCTTTATCACAATTATATTTGCAATACCTATGATCTTTCCCCAAACATGATAATACTGTAGTTAAGGGTTTGGTGATAAATTTTTCCTACCGGCTATCAACCAGCGATGGGTGATACATATGTCCTCCTGTCCTGCTGTTTCCCAACTCAAAGATGTGTGCTAGCAGCGAGTTCACTACATTGCGTACACTTTGTACATTAGCTATGTCCAATAAACAAAATAAATTCACATGTCAAGAAATTAAATATTCTTACACCTATTTCCCTTATTAAACAGTAAGATACAACCGTACACCTTCTGAATCCAAGTTTCCACCTTTTACTGAACTAAGATGACTTTTGGTTGCCTCATTACCTAAACGTAAAACACACTTCATTCAAACTTGACAGAAAACAATGTAAAACCCACCAAAACCATCTTTGGTAGTCTTTCCACTGTTCTAGCAATCACCAAGTTGAAAGGAATCCTTAATTCACTGTGTTAGATGTGAAAAGAGTCTGGCTCTACAGGCTTTTTTTTACCCTCATTCCTCCTCCAGCTCAGTGCACGTGGCTCCGGCTGAGTCGGTGTGAGCTGTGCCTCTGAATGAGGAGCAGCTCGCACTCTGCAGACCATTAAATTAGCAAAATAAAATGACATAAATCGCCCCAAAAAATAGCCCCACAAAAAATCAACCAGATAGACGATATATTTGTCCAATGCTCAAACCTACTGTAGTTGTGATGCACAGATATTGTAGACAGAAACAATTTTAAAAGCATATTATTGGATGAAAGAAAAAATGATCATTAAACGTTATCTGCTGGGGTTTTTTTTTTCCAATACTGAGCTTGTGTCTGGCATTGAATACACCACCTTAACACAACTGTGTGTAAAGCACACAGTGTTTGGGCCTTCAGCATGAAAGTGGTCACACCTTACCAACATATAGTTTGCCACAGGCTGTCATTCAGTTTGAGCACTCCCACACTGAACAGAAGAGAAAGATGAGAAGGTGTGTGTGGAGGAGTGAATGTGCTGTCAGTCCGTCGAGCTGGACAGCGAGGGTCTCCGCTCTGTGGGTCCTCCGGGTTATCAGCCTTCCTCAGATATGAGCGACCTTCTCTGTCGCCACCCAGGGGTGATAGGCTCACCGACAGGGTGGAGCGGAGATAATGCGACCGATTGACAGCCTTGTCTTCCCCCGCCAAACTGTAGCCTTCCAGCTCCGCCAACCTCCCACACCCTTCAGGCATCCCACTCCCACCACTGAGCAGTCACGGCTCTAGTGCTGCCCAAATACGGACTGGTGATTAAATAGGGCATCAAAGGAGAGAGGAAAATGATCACAAATATCATCATCACCATCCTTATCTTTTATTTTATTGTCATTATTTTTGGTTTATTTAATTCTTGTAAAATAAGCCATGAAGCATTTAACAAACACAGCAACAGCAAGCAGAGCTTGGGCAGAAAAATGAACATAAAAGTCCTAGAAATTAGTATCATGTTCAAGTACAATCAAAACATTTACATTTCACAATAAATTGTCACAATAAATTTAAATAAATTTAAAAATTAAACAAAAACAAAGATGTTTGTCACAACACAGAAACACGTGTTATTAACCACCCAGCTGATTTAAATCATTAAGTATATAAAATTAGGTCGCAAAATCTGTCAAAAATGAGCAGTTTCTATGTCAACCCTTTAGATTTAATGCAGTAATGTGTTGCTTTAAGTATAAAACTGATGGGATAATAATGGGAATTATTACTTCAGTGCCAGTAATAGTAACATATTACTGTAAAGCAATACTTGTCACACATGAACCCCAACACACTGCAGATAACCAAAATATAAAACAATAATTAAAAAGATTTATGATTTTGCCACTCAAACTGTACTAAGGGTGGTTTAAGCTTCACTGTACGTGATTCCTCCAGGGACATTTACCCAGTCGGAGTTGAAAATTTCAAGTCCTCTCAAGTCCCTATGCCTGCAGGCTTTCAAACTCCACTGTGTCACACCGTGTCACCTCTACACTGGACTCATTTTAAACTCACACAGTCTTTCATCCTCTCTGTCATCAGCAGGCAGCCCGTCAGCGTGCTGGACTGTACGTCTGCAGGTTCACCTGGAGTGCCATGCTGAAGCCGCCTGTCCGGAGCTCCGCTCCCTGCAGCTCCAGTCCTGCAGGTAGTGTGCAGTGTCGTGCTCCAGCCCTAACCCCCAGAGCAGCGTATGGTAAAGCCATCAGGGCCAGCGTCCCTTTGAAGAGGGGGACCCAAAGAAACACAACAGCTCTGAACACGATGCCGCGTCTCCCTTTTCCACCAGCCAGTTCTTTTTTTTTTTCTTTTCCTCTTCGAAAAAATTCCTGCAAGACCCCGTTTTACTCTCTGCTTTTTCAATTTATTTCCCCTCTTGCTCGCTGCCTGATCTCTCCCACCCTCTCAGTCTCTCGATCATTCCATTTAACCCTAACCTGCCTCTTGATTCAGCTCTCACTTTCTGTCTCAGCACCTTCCTACATTAACACTGATACTGAGAGGCAGGTCAGATCAGCTGTTTTCTGATCTGTGTGGACAGCAAAAGGCTGTTCTGAGCCCCATTTTTGTCAGCTCCCATTTGGGCTACAAGATCACCAAACATCAATATGGAACACTTTACATTTGGCCAGTTTTGCTTGTTCCAGCAGGTGTACAGTCTTAGAAATAAGGGTCCCAAAAGGGTCCTTCTTGAAGGGCTGAGGTTTTACCCAGAACTATTTGCTCCTTTTTGAAGGAAGGATTCTTTCTAAGACTAAGGGTTCCATTAAGAACCATTTGTGAAAGAAAGAGTTCTTCAGTGATGTTGAAATAATTAACAAACTCTTTTGTCAGGAGTTTGTCAAGGTTCTTTGTATCATAATATAAGAGGGTTCTTAGTAGAAACCCCCGGTCAGGTTCTAGATAAAGCCCATGGAATATAAAATGGTTCACATTAGAGCCCTGTGGGTGCAGTCCAGATAAAACCATTGGCATAAGAAAAGGAAAAAGGTTCTCAGCAGAACACCTGGGTATGTTCTAGATAAAACATTTTGAATATGTAAGGGTTGTCAGTAGAACCCCTTGGGTGGGGTCTTGTTAGCACTCTTAGAAGGTGGAAAGGTTCTTGATAGAACACCCAGAGAAGGTTCTGGCTGAAGCCATTACACCATATAAGGGTTCTCTGTAGAACCTCTCATATAGGGTTCTGGGTGAAATATTTCAGATATGGCTCTAAGAATAACCCTTTGTGTTGGGTTCTAGGTAGAGCTCTCTGAAAGGGTTCCAAGTGGGACCTTTATGAAAGGTTTTTCCACGAACCAAAAATGTTTCTCCTATGGGGACAAGCCAAAAAAACATTTATGGTTCCAGTAAGTAAGTAGTATTCCCAAATATTTATGGCTTGTTTCCCCTTAAAATGATACATCAAGGTTATGGACTTGTGTTTTTTCTCAATTTTCTTCAACTGAAGGAATTTGAGAGACCTAAAGCACTAAAAGTATGCAGTAGCTCTGTATGTATGTGCGCGTGAGTGTGTGTGGTGCGTCTGTCAGAGATGTCACACATGCTGCTCCACTCAGCATCAGGCCCATTTGGTGGTCGTCCTCTCAGGAATGCGAGGACTGCAGTCACCTGATGTTGTCCTCTGTACTCACTAATGTCATTGTCATGACATGCTGCCATATTAGGTTACACTTAGATACAGGCAGAAATCTACAATCCTGGACAAATAAAACCAAAACTATCTGCAACTATCTATGCTGTAGAAGAAATGTAACTTATGCTGCTACATCATTAATTCACAATGCAAGCCATATGATTAGATTCAGATAACGCTTTCCAGCAGGGACATTTTATGGGAGCAAGACTGGTGTTATACTGTAGCTGAAGGTAAATAAATGCCTGATTAATTTTATATCAACTTTTAAGTGATATGCACTAAACTTTACCTACTGAATGAAACAAATGCCAAAACACCCAAAAAACAGTGTTCATGTGTTCAGCGCTATCTTGACTGCATAATGCCACGCTATTGTTCCAACAAGTCATTATTCTGAAACTACAATAGTCTGATAATTGGCCTATTGGACCAAAAGACCATTTGTCTGACAGCCCATTATTCCAAAAACAAATGCCCATTTCTCAGAACTTAGGTACGTAACCCGATTTACGTAACTAACATACTTAATTAACCAAATTTATATCTCTAAACCTAACCAAGAATTTTTGGTTCTTAACCTCATCCAAGTATTTTTGGTAGAAGTATTTTATTTTTGTTGCATAACCTAAGCAAATTGTGATGTTTCATGTGTTTATTTTTATTAATATGACAAAAGTCAACTGACTGTGACAATGAAGGTCACCTGGTCACATATTTCCACATCAAAATATGCTAAACTATTACGGGCCAAAAAACTCCAGGGGGAGTCAAAGTCTGGATTTTTGGACCAACTGGCCTTCAGCGCAGTGGGATTGTTTTTGGTATAACAGGCTGTTGGACAAATGGGCTTTTGGCAACCTAGGCTTCATAATAATAGGCAGTCAGAACAATGGACAGTCACCAACTGCTACACATACCATGTGAAACCTCAACAGTCCAATAAATGTCCTTCTTGGACCTAAAGCCCATTTGTCTGACAGCCTGTTATTCCAAAACCAAATGCCCAGTCATCTAAATGCCCGTCCAAACTTAAAATACATAACTAAAATACTTATTTTAACCCGAACCATCATCTATTCTGAAACCTAATCTGGTATTTTTGATGCCTTAAACTGTTTTTCAGTGTATGACCTGTGACCGTTTCATGTTAACTATGTGTTAATTATTGTCACCATGATAACACAAGTCACCTGACTGTGAAGGTGAAGGTCACCTGACATTTGCAAATCAAAATACACTTTAATACAGATATTAAAGACAAACTCCAGACAGAGACAAAGTGTTTGTGGAGCAGTGGCGTTGTTTTTGGCCTTCAGTTCACTGGTCAGAGTTAAGCAAATTTGACCTCTGTTATTTAATATTGCAAACTAGGCTGCAAATATTCCTCCTAACCACAGATCAAATGAAGTTGTTGGTCAATGTGATTGTGCACTTACCGATTGTGCTCCCATCACCCGCCCCATGTCCAGCCAACATGTTCTCACTAACCAACTCATCAAACACGGCAGCTTGGTCAGTGGATCTATACTTCAAACTAAGACGCTATAAGAACCAGCTAACCTCAGTTCTGCAGGGCTCCAGGGGCAAGTTAGCAATAATAAATACGCAATGTCTGGGTAGACTTTATAATTAAATGTACAACAGTTTAAGGTTTAAGAAAAGATCAAGGTTTGGATTCAAATAAGTACATTAATTATGTAAGTTCATGTACGTAATATAACATGTTAGAGAAGTTAAAAAGAAATAATCGTTAACTTTTGATTTCACTCAGGCTCCTGGGTGAAAGTCCTGTTTTTGGTTGACCCATCCATCCACCTCACCTCCTCCCCTCCTTTCTCACTCTTTATACCACACCACCTGACTTTGATAACACATCAGAACATAAAACCAGTGTTACGCCTCCAGATACGATGCTTGAAGGGTACCAACAGTGCGATCTTTGAAGCACAGGGCCACTGACCAAGCTGTCATATTTGACACACTGGTAGTGGAAACAGTCTGGTGAAGCCCATAATACATCTGTCAGTGATGTCATACACACACAGGTGTTATGCCGCTTGATGACCTCAGATGCCATATTAGGTGTACTGTCTCCTGGACACGCTGTGATCTGATTTCATACGCAGACGACAGGCAGCGAGGTGTTGAGTCACAGCTGACAAACTTAATCTGTAGCCCAATTATCAGTGACCTGCTCTCACAAAGACTCCTCGTGAATCAATTGGACTCACAGAGGTGTGTGTGGATCAGTAACAACACACCTCCACCTCTTTCTCTTTCTACAACACATTACTACTACACATACGCGGAGCAACAGCAGGGAAATTTAGGACCAGTTGGGATTCAAATCAGTTGGATGGACCCCACCTCACACACACACACACACACACACACACACACACACCTCACA
Organism: Lutjanus campechanus; assembly: GCA_027495735.1. NCBI lineage: Eukaryota > Metazoa > Chordata > Actinopteri > Lutjaniformes > Lutjanidae > Lutjanus > Lutjanus campechanus. Next base: position 3,263 of record JAJHUR010076616.1, on the reverse strand, counting down.
CCATGACTCCATCAGTGTGAACCGAGCACCTTCCGCCTTAAACCCACGCTGCTCTACTCGCCAACTGTGGGAACAGTTTCCCATGCTGGTTTAAACTCGTCTACCTCACCACCCTGCCCACGCATGTACGAGTGTGTGTTTTTTACCTCTATATTTGAGAATGTGTGTGTATTTTAATTGAATATTATATCTCCATGTGCAGATGCAATTTTGATTATTTCTTATTCAACTGTTATTGTGTACAAATTGTGTATGCACGCTTGCACTTGTGTGCATTTAGAAGTATATTATTATAAAATAGTTTAAACTTGTGTTTTTGTGCATTCGAGACAGTGTGTGACTGTGCATACTTACGTTTTGGAGTGTCTTTTGATTGTACGTGTTCATTTGTTCCCACGCATGGGCATATGTGACATTCATGATGGCGTGTGCATGTGTGAGTGTGCATGTGCCCACAGTCTGGTCGCTGCAGCGCTCTCAGACGTCCACTCAGCTCAGCTAATTCTCAGCAGCGGCAGGTTGCCAGGTATTTTTACTGCCTCACCTCTGTGTGTGTGTCTCTGTGTGTGTGGAGGATGTGAAAAGCAGCCCGGCGACATCCAAAGGACTGTAGTAAAGGCAGAGAACATGGCAAAGCCTGAAGCAGATCCAGAGGCAGAACTAGCAGGAGGGTTGTGAAGACCTGATCTGAGCTGAATTGCATTCACACGAACCACAGTACAGCACACATTCTACAGCCCCTCCAGGATTTCGCGGGCCTTTTTTGAGAATTGTTGCAGCCTAAAATGTCTGATTTCACGGCAGCTTTACAAAAAGAACTGCCAGAATTCACGGGGATTGGTTGAATTTGCCTGAATTATTGCAATCGCAACATCGCAACTTCCCTGAGGGACTGATTCTAGTCCATGTTCAGTTGTGCAGCACAATTTCATAGAAATTCATTGCACTTGTGTTGCATAAGTGCCTTACAAGGAGATACAGACTGCACTCACTGCAGATTGGAAATGGTGAAAAGATGTGAAACACTAAAAACCATAATGCCTTTATATTCATTTCTCATTAGTTTATTGTTGTTGATGTATTTTAAAAGAGAAACCACAAACCATAATCACAAAATATGCACATTTATTGCAGGCAGAGACTAAATAAATGAGACTATAACCAAGTAAATGCTAAACTGTAACAAATGTTTTTTTGTGATTTTTGTCAGGAAACAAAATTAAGTCTGTTATTAGAAAGTGTAAATCCCCAAATCAATTCATTTCCCTCCATTTTCCTGAATCAATATTAGCACTATTAATTCTCACCAATATTCTCACCAATATATTATATATTTAATTCCCCAGATCCACTTTGTTTGAACCAATTCAACAGTATCCAATCAAGTTGCAGGAGAGAATCATGAAGAGCTAATGTTACTTTACTGAACTGCAGTTTGCAAAACAGAGACGCAACAACTTTGGACTTTTGAAGTTGCACAAAGAACCAGGAGCGTTTCTAGAGAGGGGGGCCTTGGGGGGCTCTGGCCACCTCTGAAATCTATTGGCTACCTTAAGTGAGATCCTGTTATCCTCGAGTATAACTGGATATCTTCCTAGTTAGAGGCAACCTACTGATCCCACAGATCTGAACCAACAGACAAATATTTTTAAATACTTTTAATTTTTTATAAGTTCACTTTAATTTATCAAGCATTTTACGACACATGGTTGTATAGTGAGATGTTAGTTACTGTTATGCTGCTTATTAAAAAAAAACATGAATTGATAAGCAGCAAATGGGTGAATAAATGATAAAATTAAAATAAAACAAATTTTCATTGCTTTATTTCATATCTCACAGCATGTGTGGAAAGAAGTTCAATGGAGGTGCAATTTCTTTTTGAGGAGTTAAAGAGCAAAGTATGAAAACTTTATGATATATTTGTTTCACTAGCAAGGACCACACCATCAACCATGGGACGTTTAAGTGTTTATTAACAAGTGAAACACGTGGATGGAGTTAGATCTTGATTAACTTTGTATGTTGGCTGTGTTTGGGGAAGCTTCAGAGGGGAATCCGCCGTAGCACCCGGGCACAACGGACCCCCTCAGGAACCTACCGAGAGGAGGAAGGAAAGGAAGAATAGAGCAGAGAGAAAGGGCGGGGGGGTGCGTAATACAAGAGCGGAAGAGGAGGAGAAGGTTAGGTGGGTATTTATGCCGGAAGAGGCGCAGTTGAGGTGTGGTCCTGCTCCTGAAACTCTGCTAGAAGCTTCAAATAGTGCCACTCTGTTCTGTTGTGATTGGTTGGACTATTTATCTTTTAAATCCTGAACACTGGAATATAAGAAACTATAAGATACTGTGATGTTAGTAATTAGAGCAGATATTAGAAATGGTAAATTAATAATAACTTGGGCTACCCCAGTCAAAAAAGTCTGGACATGCCTTTGCAAAGAACAGTAAGTCAAGGCTAATATTAACATAATTAGTGAACTAATCCTGTGTGTAGGTATTTGTGAAAAAGTAACATTAGCTAGTAGCATAAAGTTGTTAGACAAAGCTTTCCTACAAAAAAACATGCAGTCTTTCAAGCCTTCTTTGAATGAATTCATTGACATTTGTTTTAATGTTCCAGTGAAGTCAAATTGATGAAAATAAACTGTGTTTAGATGTTTTTATTAGGGCTGTCAAAATTAGCGCGTTAACGCGGATTAATCCATCATCATGATTAATCTGATTAAAAAATTTAACGCAATTAACGCATCTGCAGCGCAGAATGACTCAAAGTCCCTGAAACGTCTCTGGCCACGCATTTCGGGCAGTTTGTCCAAGTAGACTTACCGTCGCGCATGCCGCCGCACATGCACAAATGGGTAGTTGATCCGGTAGTGGCATATATATATATATATTCATAGATATGTATAATAAAGGCTAGATGTCTTAAGGCGGAGTCTCTAACGGCATCACCGGGTGGCCATCTTACCCCAGGCGAGCTCTCTGGCGGAGTCTGTGGTATGTGAATGAAGGTGAGTGATCTGCACAAACGTAAATACTCGTATCTTGCTGAAATCTTGACGGATTTACAAACGGTTCGGTTTCTTACAAACGTTATTAACGTGGCCACAATTCTGGATGCTTGACCGGAAGTGTAACATAATTATCCATAAGTGCAGTGTTACAACTACACCTCTGACGTTTATAACAAACCAAACTGTTTGAAAATCGGTAGAAAATTGAGCAAGTTATGGTTATTTAAAAAGTATGCACCACTACAACACC